>QCXZ01000041.1:26769889-26867549 GCA_025024175.1 Rhyzopertha dominica
AAGTGTAGGTCTCACTTTGGAATATGTGCTTTAGAAAATGCTTTTCTGTTAAAGAACTTTGTTGTGGATATATACAATAAAACTATTTGATGTTATTCAATTGTTATTTATTATATTCCCTTATTATTAATACATATAAATATTTTTAACAACAACTAATAGTATCTCTGCGAGTAATATCCCAGAGATTCACCCATTGATTCTCCTAAAGGAGAATTCGGCTCAAAAGCCTGCGACTCTGGCTCATTCATGATAGCCAGCTCTTCATCAGTCAGCTCCGGCATTGGGGTCGGCGTCGGAGGTGGCGCCGTAGTCTTGGGCGATCTGGGCTGTGCGTTGTTCACTACTTCTAACTTATAAGCTTTCCCATGTTTCCCCGATTAACAAGAAACAGCTTACCCGTCGCCAGTTCAGCCAGCTGCTTTTCGGACAACTTATTAAACCTTTCCGGAAGGTTTAATTTGCAAAGGTCGTCCAGCTCCACCACTACTCTGGGCCCGTACTTGGTTTCTGTCTTAAAACCATTGGTGATCCTGTACGTTCTGTTCTTCTCCATCGTTTCAAGGTTGAGTCAGGAGCAGGACCCCAGGAGGTTGAATTTTTCTATTATATTCGTCGCCTTACTGGTGTTTTTCGGTTTCTTCGTTGGTCCCTCGGCTGAGGTAGCAGCAACTGACTTCTTGGCGTCCATGATACACTTGTTGATGATGTTGATGATAATATACAAACTTGTAAACTGTAGAATACTGATTATTTCGTAAAAATTTTTATCTTAAATACACAAAACGATATCCCTTCCTTATTTTTTCTTTGCACCCTCCCACCTAGATCTAACCACACACATACACACGTCAGCCAATTGGAAGCAAAATATAAAACTGAGGTACGAATAGGAAAATAGGTTATCCCTTCTACAACCAGTTAGAAACCTAGAAAAAAGCAGATTAACGAATCGAAACATATACGCTCCCTTCTTGCTGTTTTTATCCGCCAATTACACGTATGAAAGTTATTATCAGGGTTGTTTCTTGAMTTTTCAGCCAATTAAACAAATGAAAGTCAATATCTGAGAACAACTCTTGATTCAAACTCTTCCGTCTCTTTATATTTTCGATACATTTATCTAAATCYCTCAAATGAATAGACTCYGTGTAGTACTAGTTATCGGTGTGGTATGCGGGCGAACGAACTCTAATTTCAAATCAAAATGTTACTTTGTGAACATTGTGGAAAGTCATTTAAACGGAACAACATCCTTAATAGACATTTGCGCACGGTTCATTTAAATCTACAACGGGTTGTTTGTGATGTTTGTGGTAAATCGTTGTATAAAAATAATTTACAAAGACACAAGCTAACGCATACTAAACAACCATTACAAATCACAAAGCAAGTTAAATTAGAAAGCCCACAACTGTGTGAAATTTGCGGTACGGTTTTTCCATCAGGCGTTTTGCTGAAGAAACACAAAAGAACTCGTGCAAGCGTGCAACATCCTGAAACAGGTAAAAACATCTTTTTCTTTTTATTTTTGTTTGATTTTATTAGTCTTTTTTATATATATAGTTGAGGATACACCTTCAACCAGCACAGCTCAAAGTATTCGTATATGCGAATATTGTTTGACTGAGATACCAAACAATCAGTGGTCTTCCCATCTTCGTTCTACAGCACATAAATTAAAAGCGTCTGCGATAATACAACCAGGAATTAAGGTAAATCATACTATATACATTAAATAAACCATTAATTGTTAGTATTATTATTTAGATATTAAAGAGCAGCTTCGCAGGACGTATTCAAACCCTCATCGTCGAGAATCCAGATCTATCAAATTTGGATTGTGCAAAATTTATGCAATCCATTGAAGGTGTTGTGGTAACGGAACTAATTAAGCAGCTTGGGACACACCTGATGTATAAGTTTAATCTAGAACTGTTTGCCGAGTACATCCGGATGACTGACGAAAATGAGGAAATCACTATTAAATCATTCCAGACAAGAATGCAGATTGTACGAGATGATAGTCAGGTACGAGAACTTTATCAATGCATGTGCGGTCAGATTTTAACAAAAATCCACTTCCAACGGCTAGGAAGTGGATGGACCCTTCTGGGGATTATCCATGTGGAAGTGAATATTAATCAATATAGACCGGTGAGGGGGTCAAATTATATCCCCTTACCAAACGTAATTAAACATAAGAGAGCTTGTATAAATATAAAGAAATCATGATTCCTATTGTTTTAAGAAGGCTATAATATCCGCTTTGTGTCCTGTAGCAAGTCACTGTCATAAACCAGCATCATATAAAATTGCTAATATTGAAGACAATATAATTGTTTTACAAAACAACATTTTATTAAATTTTGGTAATTTAGAGTTTCCGTTGAAAATAAGCAACGTATCGGTTTTCGAATCGCTAAACGCTGATATTTCTGTAAACGTGTTTGGTTTAGAAGACGATAAAATAGTAGGACCTTTTTACTCTTCGAAAAATCTGAAATCCAATCACATTAATCTCTTGTATTTACAAGAAGATAATAAAGGACATTACGTTTGGATTAAACACATATCAAGACTGGTTCGCAGTCAAATAACATCTCACTCATCTAAAATATATCTATGCAATTTTTGTTTACTACATTTTACTACTCCCGATCAGCTTTCCTATCACACAAAACAGTGTAATCGTATAATCACACAAATGCCAAGTATTAATGAAAGCAAACTGTCATTTACTAATTATAAATCAATGATCGAAGTTATTTTTTGTGTTTATGCAGACTTTGAATGTATTTTACAAAATATAGATACTTGTTATCCCGATACCGAAAACTCTTCAACTACGAACATTCAACAACACGTTCCATGCGCTTTCTCATATTACATCGTATGTGGGTATGATAGTAGCTTAAACGTGCTTAGAGTCTATAAAGGAGAAGATTCGCCAGATCAGTTTGTGTTTTCGCTAATTAATGATGTAAGCAATATTTATAATAATATTTTCAAGAATCCAAAACCTATGAGACCCTTAACTGACGCAGAACGTGATTATCAAATTAACTGTCCCACATGTCATATATGTAAAAAATCGTTAGATTGAGATAGAGTTCGAGACCATAATCATTTTGATAATGGATCACATGGTAATTATAGAGGACCTGCTCATCCCAGTTGTAATTTAGCTTACAGAAAACCTAAATTTTTTCCTATATTTTTTCATAATCTTTCAGGATATGACTGTCATCTGTTTGTTCGATCTTTGGCCAATGTAGAAGGAGCAATCAGAATAATTCCTTTAAATAAGGAACTTTATATTTCAGTGTTAAAATGGATATCTGTTAATCCTAAAGATAGTGTAGAATTACGTTTTCTCGATTCGGCTAGGTTTATGGCAAGTAGTTTGGAAAAATTGGCTCAAAATTTATCACCTGACGATTTCACGAGTCTGCGTTCAGTTTTTCCCAAAGAAGAACAATTTAATTTATTAAGGAGAAAAGGTGTGCTTCCCTATGAATATTTGAATTCGTGGATAAGATTAGACGAACCTCAGTTGCCAGCTCAGAAAGAATTTACCAATAAATTAACAAATTCAGACTGTTCAGACAAAAATTACGAACATGCTCAATTAATTTGGCAAGAGTTTAACTGTTCCAGTTTATGGGACTACTTGAGAATATATTTAATTACCGACGTTTTGCTATTAACCGACATTTTTCAAAATTTTAGAAAATTATGTTACGATATTTATAGTATTGACGCAGCAAATTTTCTTACTGCTCCTGGCTTAGCGTGGCATGCTATGTTAAAATATACAGATATAGAACTTGACCWTTTAACAGATATAAATATGTATACTTTCATAAAAAGTGGAATTAGAGMAGGTTTMACGCAATGCACTTTACGAAACTCTGTTGCGAATAATAAATATCTTCCTGATTTTGATAAAAACAAACCTTCAACATTTTTATTCTATATAGATATTAATAACTTATATGGGGGCTCAATGTCTCAAATGCTTCCTTATCAAGACTTCCGGTGGGTTGATAACGCAGAAAAAATCAATATCATAGGTATTCCTGCCAACGCTGAAATTGGCTATATATTTGAAGTCGATTTAGAATATCCACAGGCCCTACACGATACACACAATGATTTACCGTTTTGTCCCGAGAATAAACAAGGACCTATTTCCAAATTTCCTAAATTGATAGCCGATTTTGAAAAGAAAACAAATTACATCATACATTATCGAAATCTTCAACAGTGTCTGAAATTCGGTTTAAAGCTATTAAAGGTTCACCGCGCCTTGCAATTCAAGCAGTCAAATTGGTTAAAGCGTTATATCGATTTAAATACACATTATAGAACACTTGCAAAAAATGACTGAAAAAGATTTTTTTAAATTAATGAATAATGCTGTGTACGTTAAAACCATGGAAAATGTTGACAAGAGAAAAGATGTGAGAATTGTTACAAGATGGGATAACAAAACTAGTAGTTTAAGTGCTGCTAGTCTTATTGCAAAACCTAATTTTCATAGTGCTAAGCAGTTTACAGAAGACATGGTTGCTATTCAGTTAAATTGTATTTACACAATATATGATAAACCGATTTATTTAGGATTTGTAATTTTAGAATTATCTAAGTGGTACATGTATGAATTTCATTATGAATATATGCAACCTAAATTTAAGGAAAACGTTGCTTTAAATTATATGGATACAGATTCCTTTATTTACACAATAAAAACTGATGATTTCTACAGCGACATACGAGCTGATATAGCCAGTCGATTTGATACATCTGAATATCATCCTGATAATATTTATAATATACCGTTGTTGAATAAAAAAGTACTTTTGAAAATGAAAGATGAAAACAAGGGTAAAGTAATGAAGGAGTTTATTGGATTACGTTCTAAAATGTACTCTGTACAAGTAGTAGATGAGAAGTGCCTCAAAAAAGCAAAAGGAATCAAACGAATGGCAGTAGATAAGTTAACTATAGATAATTACAGAGACTGTTTATATAAATAAAAATTATTTTATAGTAGCATGATAGTGTTTAGATCTCAAATTCATAATATTTATTCTCAGTATATAAATAAGCTGTCTTTAAATTTTAGTGATGATAAACGTTTTATTAGAGAAAATCTCATATCTACTTATGCTTGGGGACATTATAATATTAAATAAAGAAAAAAAACATTATAATGAATATGTGATGTTATTTTTTTTGTTTAACCTTTCCTTGCTTCATCTACGTCACCTAAGAGACACTCTACCTTAGAATAGGTAAGTAAACACAATATATACTGAACATATTTTATTATTATTTAATTCGTAGTACAATTATGTATACAGGGTGTCAGTTAAATGATGTCATTAATTTTAGGTGGCCATTCCTGAGCGAATTTTATGAAGAAAACCTTTAATAAACGTATGTCCTAACTTGTTTCGTTTTCGACTTACAGGGTGTCAAAGTTTTGCTTTTTTTTTTGTTTTTTTGTAAATACTTTCCGATCTAATAACCATATCTCGATGAAATTCGGTATATGGAGGTTTTTCGGGGCGAGCTATTCAAAAATGTTATCGAATTTGTGAAAACTCGTAGAGGGCGCCAGCTGCACTAATATCATGGTGTCAAATCGGTCATAACTTTTTAGCGCGCTATGTTTCGACAAGCAGCACTTTTGCAACTTATTCCCCTGGCAATTCTAAGCAAAAAAGGTACTCTAGGTCGAAAGCTCTCGGAGCAACCGTTTTTAAAATAATGGCGATTAAAAGTTTCAATAAATATCATCAAAAAGATTATCGATAATTCAATAACGTAATTTAATTAACAATTATTTAAGAGAATCACAAAAAAAATTAAAAACGAAACAAAAAATTTCTTAAATTAAATGTTCAAAGTGGGAACCCGCACTTGCTATGCAAGCATGAAGTCTTCTCCTCATCGATTGCCGCACACGTTCCAAAATTCCTGGAGTGTTTCGTATAAAATTAACGTTAATTAAAATTCTATTTCGCAAGTCCTCCTCATCCACCACTGGCGTTGCATAAACAAGGGATTTGAGATGACCCCAAAAGAAATAATCCAGTGGATTAAGATCGGGCGATCTTGGTGGCCAAAGTTGAGGTCCTCCACGGCCAATCCACTGTTGACCAAAAGTGGCATTAAGGTGTTCACGGACGGTAAGACTAAAGTGAGAAGGTGCCCCATCGTGCATAAACCACATATTTTGCCTCGTTTGCAGTGGGATATTTTCTAGCAATTGAGGCAATGTTTCTTCTAGGAACTGTCTGTATGTCTCACCGTTTAGGCGCAGAGGGAGAAAATGTGGCCCTATGATATAATCACCAATAATTCCCGCCCAAACGTTCACTGAAAATTGTTGTTGAAATCCTCGTTCTACAACAGCATGGGGATTCTCATGACTCCAAAAATGACTGTTGTGGAAGTTAATAATAGCTTCCCGTGAAAAATTTGCTTCATCAGTAAATAAAACTAATGACGTGAAGTTGGGATTGTTTCCAAGGTGTTGGAGATACCACTGACAAAAGCCCAGTCGTGTAGGAAAATCTCTTGGCAGCAATGCCTGTACTCTTTGCACATGCTAGGGATACAATAAATCTGCATGCAACACCGATTGAATACTGTGGCGACAGACATTAAACTGTAACGCTAATTTTCGAGTACTTGTTGAAGGATTATTTTCAACTTCTCGAAGAATTGCTTCCTCCAACTCTGGCGTCATTAGGACTCTCTCCCAGGACGTTCATCGTGTTTATTTAGTGATCCAGTATTACACAATCTAGCATGCAATCTTACAAAAGTTCTTTCTGATGGAACGGCTCTGTTAGGATAACGTGCTTGATAAATTCTTCTGGCTTCTGCAGCGTTTCCATCCGCAAGTCCATAAACAAAATGCATTTCAGCTTGTTCAACAAAATTCATTTTACTAAATTTGCTAAGATAAACTACTTCAAACAAAATTGAAAGCGTCAAACTGGCGTCTGAAAACGTCAAACTGACCCATCAGGTCAGTCATGGCCAGCCATGATTCTGTTGATTAGTAAAATGAATAGGTCTTCTCATGAGTTCATAACAACTTTTAATCGCCATTATTTTAAAAACGGTTGCTCCGAGAGCTTTCGGCAAAGAGTATCTTTTTTGCTTAGAATTGCCAGGGGAATAAGTTGCAAGAGTGCTGCTTGTCGAAACATAGCGCGCTAAAAAGTTATGACCGATTTGACACCATGATATTAGTGCAGCTGGCGCCCTCTACGAGTTTTCACAAATTCGATAACATTTTTGAATAGCTCGCCCCGAAAAACCTCCATATACCGAATTTCATCGAGATATGGTTATTAGATCGGAAAGTATTTACAAAAAACAAAAAAAAGCAAAACTTTGACACCCTGTAAGTCGAAAACGAAACAAGTTAGGACATACGTTTTTAAAGGTTTTCTTCATAAAATTCGCTCAGGAATGGCCACCTAAAATTAATGACATCATTTAACTGACACCCTGTATAGATATTTAAACAAAAAGACACATTTAATCAGTAATATCTTCATCTCCTTGATACTTCATATCCATTGATCGAAGGACGCCTATTAGCTGATGTCTAATTATCTGCTCCCCGGTTAGATGGATCACCACTTGAGACAGATATTTTTCATTGTCTTCGTTCACCATAGTTGTTAGAAAACGGTCGAGGTTACACTCTCCTTTGAGAAACCTTTCACACAGCATCGATATCCGTTCATAGATTTCCAGCTGAATATACAGATATTCATCCTCATCCACCTCCAGCTCAGCTTCGATTTCACTATGTAACTGTTCTACATACACACGAAGTTTAAAAATTGCATGCTGAACGTCTTCAGTATGAAATAAACCTTGATCAGACTCTTGCGGTGGTCTCATCTTGACTTTAACTTTAACACTGAATCCGCATACACTTATACAGACTATCCCCCCTCTACTCAATTCTTTAAAAAAATATGTTCGATTAGTTTAATTTCCTAGTAGATAACCCCAGCTGATAATCAACAGTTTACACGAGTTCAACGTTTGCTAATCATGAACTTTATCCTTTCCTTGTTTCATATACGTAACCTAAGAGACACTTTATTCTAGAGAAGGTAACTAAACACAAAATTTACTTAACATATTTTTTATTATTTAATTATTACTATTCTAATAGATATTTAAAACACATATATGTGGCCCTCTCCAGCTCATACCTTTTGCTGTCGTATTTTTCTGGTCGGTGACTCTCCTCTGGAGTATGGACCAACATGCTATACGAAACGGCGGTACTATATACTACGTCCTTAAATTCTAGGTCGTCTGATGTTTCGCCTAACTTCTGGGTCGCCTTAATCAGCTTGAATAATTTTTCTCTCGCCTCTTCTACGGGGTTGGGCAACATCTAAGAAAAAGAAAGCATTGATTTACTATTGGGTTCAGTGATGCAAGAATAAGCAGTTGTTAGTGTTCGTTTAATTAATTCGTTAATAGTATTGTAGAAATGATCAAGCAACGACAACACCTACAAGTATTTAAAATAAAAATAACTAAATTTGCAAAATGCAGAGTGAATATTTAATTTCCAAAGCTGTATTATCATGCCTTTTGTGGTCTACAGTGGATGCGTTACTACAAAAATATTACGTATTTATGAATACACAATAATACAACCTATTAAAGGAAAAAACTCTACTATACCTAAATTTGTAGTTATTAAGTAATTTATAAGTTCTCACTTTTCTGCGCAGTTTTATAGACTGCGACGAATTTGTTATGAATACGAAACTACATAATTTTTATTAAGATATCCACAATAAAGCCTTTGTGGTCTTTACAGGACTTGTATTTTTTTTCCTATAGTTGCATTAAAACGTTCTTACTCTGTTGAGTATTAACGCGTGGTTGTTCGAGTTAAACGAATGTTCGCGAAACGGCGCACAAGCAGCTCTTTTTAAAGTACAAAAAAACCAAGTCCTTGCGTCCGATGCACTGAATAAAATTATTTATTAATATAAATTACAGATAAAATTGAAACACTACTACTAAACTTCTCACAACTAAAAATCTTTGAGGTTTTACAATATTTCGTATTCGACTCTTGAAAAGTAAATGAACTGTATGAATGTTTTTGCCCTTACAAATAAACTCCTAGTTGTACATTATTGGTTACCCTTCCCTTTCTCGCAAACTGAAATACCCAATCGGAAATAAATACGTATTGGAAATTTAGTGAAGGTAGAATTGCGGGGAATTCCGTTATAAGGTATGAAAGGGTAGGTTTACAGCACCAGATGCGGGGGGGTTGGAAAAGCCACTCGTTTACGGGTTAGCTGAGTTGACCGACGACAAAGGGACCGTGGTCATAAAATATGGTAAACTGAAATGTTACAACTGACATATGACAATAGTCAGCAAATATCAAAGAGCATAAGGATCCGCGGAAATGAGCAATATAAGAGGTACGAACATAATCTTTAATTTAATTCCATACACAGTCTTGTACTGATTAAAACTCTCCATAAAGCAATTTAGGAGGAATGTGACATTTTCACAGGTTTGCAGCTAAGGCCTTAATAATCGATTTTGTCCACTTATTTTAAAGTCTTTATAAAGAATAAACAATTCATTTGCCTTCAGTAGTGAATCATCTTTTTTGGTTAATTTTTTTTGTAGTTATTGCATGACTTTTTTAAATAACTAACGCATTCATTTTCCCGGGATTAATGATTCAATATTGCCGCTATATTGCGATTATTGGCTTTTCGAGTGTATTAGGTTGTTATGGACTTCCGAGTATAAATTTGTTTTACATTTTTCTGTACAACTTATAGAAACAGCATTTGATCTGAATGTTTTTTTTACTAAGGAATTCGTTTAAATATCACTTACCTTCAGTACTACGCACTTTAAAAAACATCACTTTTTCGAGCTGAAATGGTAAGATGATAGTGAAAAATAAACCATACATGTATACTTAAAATATTTATTTTATTAAGACCTATACATTAATATGGTGGCGGCATGAAGTAGGCCTGATGGTGGGGGTTGTGCCCATATGGCTCTGCAACAAGAAGAAAAAGAACACGACATAAGTATTAATAAAAATTATATAGAAAAACGAATACCCCTATAAAAGTGTGGATGCGGCTGTGGGTAGTACACCGGCCATGGATATGGTGGAAACCCCTAAAAACCATCTAATGGGAAAAAAGAAAAGTTTGGAATTAGGTTCATCTATAAAGTAAGAAGAAATGAGAAGGACTTAAGGTGGCTACTCACACGCCTGCCGCAGGTACAATCTAGGGTGCAGGGCGGACGGAGCAATCTAGGAAGTTTCTCTATACACATAATTACCGTCTAGCCTGCCGTTTAGTGTGGCAGTGAACGTGCTGTGGAACAGACGTGTCGCTTTTGAGAAATGGCTCCAATATTATCAAAACACCAAAGAATCGGTATAGCTTTGGCGGTTTCCATGGTGCTACCACAAGAAAAAAGAAAAAGGAAATACTGGGTGAAGAGGTGGTTACAAAAACGTAAAGAATTGTGCCACATAAACGTCGTGCAAGAATTACAAATAGATGATCTTAAAAACTTTTTGCGAATGGATATAGATTCCTTTGAAGAGATCCTTTGGTATGGTGACACCAATAATAGAAAAACAAGATACATTAATGCGAAAGGCCATAAGTGCTAGAGAGCGATTGACTGCTACATTACGGTTTTCAGTACTATCATATCCCCACAATTAATGTCCACAATGATTCCTGAGACATGATGGGCTATTTATAAATGTCTCAAAACACTACATAAAGGTAAGTACTATAAAAATACAACATTGCAATACAATATTACACAGAATTACAGTGTTGTAACTACGCTACCTTATTTAGTGTTATTAGTAAATTCAGAATTTGGGAAATCATTCATGAGATCATTATTTGTTGCATCACTATCCACATATTGGGACTGAGATTGGATTTGGTGTTCAGGGGACCTTATAGGAATATGGGATTGGGTTTGATATTGAAGGGATGGTGTAGGTGTTGGCATAGGAGATTGGGCTTGATATTGAGGAGATGGTGTAGGTGTAGGCATAGAGGATTGGGCTTGATAGTGAAGGAATGGTGTAGGTGTAGGCATAGAGGATTGGGCTTGATAGTGAAGGAGTGGTGTAGGCACAGGTGACTGGGTTTGATATTGAGGGAATGGCGTAGGTGTAGGTATAGAGGATTGGGCTTGATAGTGAAGGAATGGTGTAGGCATAGAGGATTGGGCTTGATATTGAGGGGATGAACCTTGATATTGAGGATTTCTCAATCTAATTGATGATTCTTCTGTTAGCTTTTCTAGTTTCCCATAGTAAATGGTGTCTGATATAAGTTTTTGAACAATAATTTGCTGCTGTTTGCTCAAATCCTTTAATTGAAGACCAATGCTCTTTCCTATTATTTCCCAGTCATCTGTGTGTGTAGTCGTAAGAAATTGTTGAGCAGTGTCAAGGAGTTTTTCTTGTTTTCTTTGTAAGCTCATTCGCTTTTTTGGTGTGGTGGTTTCTTCTGTTTTGTCTGGCCTCTTTGAACGTTTTTCGTTGATTAACTGACTACTAGATGGTTGGTTCAAATCCAAGCTCTGAGCACTATTTGCATGTTGGTCGGTTAATTCATTACTAGATGCTTCACACAATTCCGAATTCTGTGAACCCTGAAATAACAAATTTCACATTATTTTCTGTTTCAGTTTCCTTCATCGGAAACAGAGTGGAAGAATACAGCAAAAATGTTTGAAGACAAATGGAACTTCAGTCACTGTGTTGGGGCAATGGATGGAAAAGCCTCCTGGCAGTGGGTCGTGTTTTTACAATTATAAAGATTTCTTCAGTGTAGTACTTTATGCTATCGTTAATGCGAATTATGAGTTTATGTACGTGCACACTGGCACCAACGGAAGCGTCTCTGATGGTGGTGTAATACAGCATACACGATTTTATGATAAACTAATGACAGATCAATTAAACCTACCGTCAGCGTCTACGTTACCAGATACAAATATAACAGTGCCATATACATTTGTAGGTGATAGCGCATTCGCTCTCAATAAACATGTTATGAAGCCCTACTCATTCAAGAATATAAATCGAAATGCGTTCGGAGTACTGGTAACACGTTTCAGAATTTTCCGCCGAAAAATAAGTGTAAATATTAAAAACGTCGATGCTATTGTGCTAGCATGCTGTGCTTTACATAATTATTTGAGAAAGAAATTAAATACCTATATGACAGATTCATGTGTAGACATGGAAAATACAAATGATCTTACTTTTCGACCAGGTGATTGGCGAGCAGAAACCTTTAAACTAGTCTCACTTGCACGAAGAAGTGAAAAACAACGTAATGATGAAGGCAACAATGTCCAAAATAAATTTATGGCTTATTTCAACGGACACGGTAGTGTTCCTTTCCAAGAAGACATGTTACAAGTGATATCATAATCAGCCTATACTTGTATCAACAATGTGTTATAGATAATAATAATACTATAAATTTTGTTTATTCTTTTAATTACTAACCATATCCCCATCTACGTGATCCCAAATATCCATTCATCTGCGAGATGGTTCGCTGGTCTCTTCACAAAAATTAAACAGGTGATAATACCACAGTGATGGCTTGTAAACATCATCACTTCCCGTTCCTGTTGGTTTTGAGGCATTTACCTAAAAAATATAAAAACTTACATTTTAGGTAGGTACTATTGTTTATAACTATTGTCAATTATCAAAGTTGGTAAATACTTACCTTTTTCAACTCCCTCGCAAAAGACGTACGCATGTTATCAAATTTTTTTTTTGAAATGTGCCCAATCCACGTCCTGTTCATTTTCGCAAAATATCTCATACATCATTTTAAGTTTGCTGTCTCATATCTCGGTTAAAATAATGCTTATTTTTTTTATCCCACATGTGGGGCCGGTCTCTATACACTTCTATCACTCGCGTCCACACTTCATGTTTATTTTCCATTTTAATATGAGTATTCACTACGAGCTACACAAAACAATCAAAATATGTCGTCAACTGACGGCGAAAGTGACAGATTGCTCCAATCACACTACACACGGGTGCAGTGGCAGGACGGCAGGGACTGATCTAGGGAGCTAGGAAGATTTGAAGCCCCTGCCGCCCTGACTAGGAGGCAATTTAGGAAATTTACCGGGTAGCCACCTATCATACGCGGCCGCTGCATAATATTTGCGTCTAGTGGCGAAAAAGAAATATAGTTACGTTTCTCTAATAACACTTTTTTAATGACTTACAGGCAACGGCAGGAGGCGGCGGCGGAGCAGGATATGGCATGGCCTGAGGGCAAAGCAATACGATTATGTGTATAATAAGAACGCTGTCAAAAAAGGCAAAAGGGTTTAAAAGGTGCGTCGTAAAGAGGCTGAAACACGATGATTATAAAAAGTGTTTGTTTGAGAAAAAAAATCTTTTAAGGAGCCAGTCACTGTTTAGATCCATTAAGCATGTAATACATACGCAGCTTATAAATAAACTTTGCTTATCATATAACGATGATAAGAGGATTGGAAGATGGTATTAGTACGCTTGCCTGGGGCCATTATAAAATTAATATCAATAGCGATAGGAGTAAGATAGATTAGTATGTAAGAAAAAAAGTGTATAGCCTGTTTAGATAAGTTTATTTGCTAAGTCATACATTTGTAATAACATTACATTATGTGTAGTATTTAAAATTAATAAATGTCTAAAATTTTTTTAAACTATATCGTTTTCATGTATGCAAGAGTTGTGCGCATCATCAAAACCCATTTCACATAGACTTTATTATCCTTAGTCCTTCTGTGCAGCACCTTTTCCACTAGGTACACATTTGGATGAACCGTCTTCTGCAGCTCTTGCTCATAGAAGCAGCCCTTAATCGGAGTTCCATTTACGTCTTGCAGTAAGTATGTAGGAGGATCGGTTTTTTGTCGCCTGTATACTTTAAAGTGTTCTGCCGACCAATTTGCAGTGTAAGTGTCGCCTGCTTGTGACGGCTAATACGTACAATATCATCCACATTAAATTTAAAAGATACTCTTTTCTTTGCAGGCTTTACCGTTGAAAGCGGTGTAATGAATTGAAGCTTAGTCGCATGCGTAACTTGATTGGGTTTTATTTTTATCGTACTATTCCAAGTGTCATTGTATCTATCGGTTATCTGTTGTAGAATGTTTTGCCATCGGTAGCTACCCTGAAGTGAGAATTGTTTATATAATTTACTTTTCAACGTTCGTATAACACGTTCTACTATGGCCGCCTTCTGTATGTGGAATAATGTAAAATATTAAGCCTTTCCAACAGTGCAGATACACGCTGATTGTAGTATTCCCGTCCTTGATCAGTTTGTAGTAAACGAGGTGTATATCCAGCTCTTTTAAATATCGTCTCTAAGGATTTGACTATATACTCGGCCGTCTTATTTCTAACACCTTCCGTCCAAAGAAATTTCAGTAGCAGTCTATTACGACTAATATGTATCGATATCCTTGGTTGTTCTTTGCATATGCTTGCGTATCAGCTAGATCGGCTTGAAACAAATCTGCAAATCCTTTAGTGATTGTTCGTCGTCGTGGAAAATTCCTTCGTGTCGGCTTGTGCAACTCATCAACTAACTGCTTTTTTATTTCACTCATCGCAAATTATCAGTCTCGCTGTTGTATATATATGTTTTTGCCCTCATCCGTTAAAAAATACTATTTCACAACTGTTTATGAACGTCCTTATATATCTCATTATTAAAATAGAACATAATCTGGTGTTTCAATTTGGAATTTATGGCCTCTGTCGATGAACGGTGATGTGTCCTTATCTCCATCAATCAAAATATTATACTCCGCTATCAGCGTGAAACTGATTTTAGGAGTTAAAGGGTACTTTTGGAATTGCAAAGTATCTCCTTTTTTCAATGGAAATCCTTCAAACAGTAAATGTCTATCCTGTTCTTTTATTTCACGACCATTTACGTATACTCTTATATCCCTATGAACTGTTAGACGTCTCACAATCATATCCATCACAATAGGAGTATAAGGTATATTATTTATGAAGTAAAATCGCTTGTTGGTCCTTTCTACTCCTTCGAAATTTTCAATGTAGACAGCACGTAGACGCTTCTTATCGATGATTTCGGCCTCAATAACCTGTTTTATTTCAGATTTCCTTGAAAAGGTAATATCGTCAAACGTTGAAGCACGTGATGATGATGGAGAGGAATTTTCATTGAATTTCCTCTTACGTCCAAATTTGTCTATTGTGTTAACACCACTCATCTTTAAGTTTAACTGMTATAATATGAACGATATGCTGATTAATATATTATACCACTTTCATACAATTCCTCTATTATTGACAAAATCTCATTATCATGACCCTTGTGACCTGCATTTTTGGAGCTGTATAATAATCGTAGTCGATCACTTGATTCGCTTGGATGATTCCAGTAAATATAATCTTTATTATATCAACGATGATATAATTTTAACGCTGAAAATCGTCTCTTGCCATTAAGCATTATTTTTTTTTGTTGTTGTTCTTCAGACTGCCACCTTTTTCTTCCATTGAGGTTGTTGTTTTCACGTTTTGTTTTTTTTTAAACGTTGTTGGTGGTGGTGGTGGTAACCTTTTAAGCGATGAAGTTGTCGCGGTGGTCGATCTAGTTGAATATACCTTTTGTTGTTGATCTTTTTTTTTCCGTTTCCGTGGTMGCWTCATCTTCTGGCTCACTCGTTTCGCTCGTTGTAGTATGCTCTTGAAACTATAGATTTAGATGGAGTTTCAATTGGTGATAACTCTTCTCGGTAATTTAGACCTTGATGTGGAGGGAGTGTGCCTCGACGTGATTAAATATGGTGTTGCCGGTGGTGGTGGTGGTGGTGGTGGTGGTGGTGTTATTAGTTCAGATTTCTTAGGTATTTTCAGCTGTCTCTGTTTAAAGATATTAATTTTTTTACGCACAGCTTCAGTTGCATCTATTAGTTCACGTTGTAACTCAAGTTCCGAATTCTACATTTTTTCAATCGTTATCGATGTGTTCAGTTTGTTGTCCAGCAGTCAAGTGATATATTCAACGATGTCATTTAAGGAAATATAAACTTATCGAATCCCATTCTATATCTACCTTCTATCTATCTATCTTCTATCTATCCTTACATATTACCAAAAACCCATGATCATCCTTCCAACATTCAGCACACATTTTCTGAAACTGTTCATGTTACATCTGGTGAGACATGATCGTTAAAAATGTGACGCAAATTAAAGGAATCCACCCTAAAGCAAATCAAAGTGTTCAAATTATCCCTAATTAATTGTTTCGGAACTTTTGAATATGTTTGGCATAAATAAAAACAGTCGATACGCTTATGACGACCATAGCTGAAGTATGGATTATAGACTGCTTTTCGCACACAATATCGTCGAATATGAAGACAGAGTCCGGTTCGGCGTTTGACGGTTCCACAATATCTTCGGTATTGCTGAACGTATACACCCCTAAGCCTTCGGTAGGTTCTAAAATTTTTTGCAGGTCATGATATTTGGGCTGGTATAATGACTTGAATAGATATAGAGGTTAGAAAAGTACAAACCCGGGGGGTCCAAAATCAAACTAATAACCACATTCGTCTTTCCGGCATTCGATGGGGCAACAATAATGGCACGAATCGTAGGAGGTAGCAGCGGTCCATGGCGTTGCGCCTGCTCTTGACACGTATTCACCACATTTACCTTATTATCTAGGTTTTCGACCTGTAGTCGACGATTCTGCTGTTCGATGCGCATCTCACCATGGTCTGAATATATATAAATAAATAACTAAGAGACGAATGTTATTTAAATGCTAACCTTCGGCCGAGAAGAACGGTCGGGTGGTAAACTGATCAATTCGCCAATAGATAACTTACCAGTGGAACTTCACCTACTCGGAGGCTACCAGTACTGTCTGTGGCCCAGGCACGCGGCTAGATAGACGCTTATTTAGACGAGATCATGGGATTAACCAGCTTGATAAAGCTTGTAAAGAGCACGATATTGCGTACAGGGATAACAGCGATTTATCAAAACGTCACGAGGCCGATCGTATTCTCGAACACAGGGCTTGGGAAAGAGTTGTTTCAAAGGACGTTGGATTTAAGGAAAAAGCTGCATCTTATTTAGTTACAAACGTAATGAAGTTGAAGCGCCGTTTAGGTTTGGGTTGTAGAAGCAATGTTGTTGCTGTTAACAATAGCTCTCAACCTGCAAGAAAAAACAAGGAAAACGCGGTCGAAGAAAAGGAACCGCACKGGTCTGGGATGTGCACAATATCCGGAAAAAAACAGGAGAGGAWATGTGCGAAAGAGGKAAACTAAACTGAACAGAAAGACTGGCGGTAAATTATCTCTCCAGTCTAATTTTATACAAAAGATACGTAATGCTTTGAGAAATGGAATCCGCTCAAAATCTAATTTCAGTGGTGGTGGGGGTGATGTACAACAGGCGGTAAAAATTGCTCTGCGGGCAGCACGTCGAGCGTTAAAGGCTATGGGTGGGAGGCATACCGATATTTGCAAGACTCTCAGCGCTAGGATCTATGGCCGGATCGGTTTCTGGTATAGCTAAACCCGTACATGATGCTAGAAACGTCATAATGCAGTTATGGAAAGTAATTCTGCGGCGGTATCTGTCCCTGTTAGCGGTAATGGATTGCACTTGAAACCATATCGAAAAGGCTATGGTTTATTATATCTGACCAACTATAAGAATTTGTCAAAAAAACTAATTGCGCTGCCTAGAAGACCCCTTACAAACTATGACATTGAATATTTTGCCAGAGACGTTTTACACATACCACATTTTAGAGGTGTATTTATGCGTGAAGCATTGCCCCAGAAAGGACCTGGTGAAAATGAATCCCTCGTTATAAATCTGGATGATTTACATGCTCCAGGTTCTCACTGGTGTGCCGTACAAAAGAAAGGTTCTACAGTGAATTACTATGATAGCTTTGGAGATCTGGAACCCCTACCTAAATTGATAGCATACCTACAGCGGCAGACATCCCCTCCAGTTAGAATTTTCTATAATTACGAGCAGCAGCAAGACTTTGATACAATGTGGTGTGGTCACTTGTGTTTGGCGTTTCCATCATCGTCTTCATTTCGCTTACGCTAACCGATCGCAATACGATGGATAGGGAATCCATTAAAAGGATGAGCAAATCTCTCAAGGCGTATTCTAAACACAAAACATTAGACAGAATGAGCGTTGAAGAATTGAAAAATCTACCCAAGGAGGTTATTATTGCGTGCGCTGCAGATCAAATCGCTCAAGTGTGGCAGAAACTACCAGAACGTCTACGAAACGATAAGGATATATGGCAGTATTCGTATTGTACCGAACATTTTGGTAATAATAATAATAATAAAACAAACGAAGATGAGTTTGACGGTCCACCACCGAAGAGGTTATTCTGCTGCTATTGCAATATGTCAGATGTGAACATTGATGTTGGAAAGTCGAATCACGATGGAAGCAATCAAACTGTATGCAATGTTAATAATAAGGACGATGGTGATGATGATAACCCAAAATGTTATAAATTGTTATTTAATTGTTGTTGTAATCAACAGTAATAAAAGATCCCAATGTGATATGATAGTAGTCAGTTCTTTAATACCTATCATCCTAAGCGGAAGTATGTCTCGAACTTTTACGCTCATTAGCGATACGAGTGTTCTAAGCTCTAACTTTTATCTGCATATTGAACTGGAACAATCTAAATTTTATGGKTTGGGATTAATAGGATTTTACTCTTACACTCTATTTTCAACATTGATGAAACAAATAACTTGGTAGCATTTGTTAGCAAAAGTTCAAAAGTTCAGACCGCGATAATTTCCCGCTATGTCGTAAAGATTCCTCCTGGAGCGAGATAAATCTGGCCATTAAACGAGGTCTAGCTAAAATTATCGATGACAATGATCAGTTGTTTAATTTACAGGCTAACAATAACACACTTAAATTGAAGTTATGTCGTCAACATTTGACATTGATTTCGGTCTTCGCCATTTAGTGGGTCCTGTACTAGGGTTTGAAACAAAGAAGCCATTAGCGGCTAATATAAAACATGAATCTAATTCACCGGTTAATATCACAAAAGTTAGGCTTATAAGTATAGACTGTAATATAGGGGGTTAACACTTCATATGCAAGAACCTACTGAAAAATGTTTTAAAGAAATAAGTAATAATTTTTGGAAAAAGTGGCAATTCCCTAATTGTATTGGATGTGTTGACGGAAAACACATTCGTATAAGAAAACCTAAAAAATCTGGCTCTATGTATTACTGTTAGTTCTTCTTGCAGTGACAGATGCAAATTATAGATTTGTTATGATAGATGTAGGATCGTACGGCAAAGACAATGACGCAAGCATTTTTGATAAAACTTGAGTTGCCAGGAGAAACCTACTTGCCAAATTCGACTATTAAAGCACCCCATGTGCTTCTTGGTGATGAAGCTTTTCCATTAACAGAATATTTAATGAGACCATTTCCAAGAGCACAGTTGCAAGAAGGAGAAGAAAATGATATCTTTAACTATCGATTGTGCAGAGCTCGAATGGTTGTGGAATGTTCTTTTGGAATTATCACTTCAAAATTTCGCCTTTTAGGAAAGGCAATTGAAACTAGCGTAGAAAATGCAGTACATATTATCAAAGCAATAACTTTGTTGCACAACATTATAATTGATATGGAGGAATGACCGATTTCGATGCAGAATAATATAAAAATGACAATATGGCATTAATAAATGTGCGATCATCAAAAAAATATAACGCTTCTGGAAAAAGGGCTCTTTTTATACGAATGAAATTTTGACGATTTTTTAAGCTAACCCCATTAGAACATATTTAGTTTTATAAAATGTAAAAAAACACAATCACTGTGTTGTTATATCAATATATTCATTATCCAAATAACTATGTGTTTAGCATATTTTTACTTCAATTCAATTTTCTTTAATTATATAGGAATAAAACAGTGAACAGAAGCACAATTGTTATTCGACTGTAATAAATAATAACTTACTTGTCTCTCCCAAATCTTCTGCAATCCGACTCCATTCTCGGTCGACAAATAGTCGATTATGGCAATTTTTGTTTTTCATGTCCCAAAGAATGTGACTGCTTTTGACAGCACTTATAAGTAATTCCGTAAATTCGGACATTTTATTGTAATAACCGTATACCTAACCCCTATGTCTATTCACAGTGATCTACAAATAAATGGCGACTCGCGTGATGCGCGCGTGTAAAATCAAATAATTTGATCGCGTCGGTCGCTCCAAAAATCTGCTCGCTGCGCGCGCATCGCGTTAGTCGCTCGTACCCGCCAACATTGGACAGTTCTGTATGAAACCATTGTTTTGATAAAATCGAATCGCTCGCATCGCTCGCGTCGCGCGCTTTGTCCGCTCACGTAGGACGGAGCGTTAAGGCCGATTCTCATCTAAGTGTACGTTCAGACAGGCCGCTATGGCGGATGAGCGAAGCGATGCTTTGCGATGCTATGCTACTGATCGCAAGCGATTTTATGTAGGTGTTTGAATAGAACGCGACACGCTGTGAACTTTAGTTGTGTGTTGGCCTTTGTCCTCAAAAAATGGGAAGACTTCGACGGCACATACTTGCGGAAAGTTCTTTATTAAAATATATAGCAGTGAGAAAAATAACTAAACAAAAACGTACATGGGTACATAATATAAATAGTGAGCGGCCAGTATTTGGTAAATTTCACCATTTGTTCGCAAAATTGACAGCGCACCCAGACAAATTTCGCGAATATTTTCGGATGACACTAGACACATTTAATTACATCGAAAAGAAAATAATGCCCGTGGTTGAAAAAATGCTGACAAATTGGAGAAAACCAATTAGTGTTAAAGAACGTCTAGCAATAACTTTAAGGTAGGTACATATATGAGAATTTAGATTATTTAGATACGGTGTTGGGTGGSAGTAGGGTCAATTTGTTTTTCTGATTGCTTTGACCCTACTCCCACCCAACACTGTATCCATATATACCATTCTGGGTCACTAAGCTATACAATATATTATTTAGATAGATATATAATTTTCATTTATTTGGATTTAAGAAATAAAAGTTAATGCAATGCGTGGAAAATAAACTTTATTTAATATTGTTTATAGGGATTTAATCTACATAGGTATTTATTTTTATAACTGTTGATATAGAGAATAATTAGAACTTGTTGAAGGTGAACATAATGGTGTTGACGTGGCGGTATTAATAATTCCTTGCTGCTGCGGCGTTTCATTCACAGTGCAATTATAGAGAAGTTCTTGCATTTTAAGTCTAAACCACATCTTCGTGTCAACTCGCATTCTCTTTAAGGGGGGATAAAAACTCATTAAAAAGTGATAATCTTCATCATCCTTGTGAAGAGAATTGTCGGATTTCAACAATTTGATCTTTTCTTGTTCCCATGATAAGAAACGATCAATGTCATTGTCTTGTTTGCTTTTAGCATTTCTCCTTTGAATGGTGTGCTTTGAATGCTGTGCCTCTACTTCTACAATGTCAGGAGTACCAGTGTCGTGATCGGAGCTTGCATTACTTTGAGCCTGAATTTCATTTTCATGTGTTATTGGGGTATCTTCTTGGGACTCCATATTGTCTATCTGAGAAAACCAATCATTTTCACTACGCGTCTCGGTTATATCACTGGCCTCAGTCAGTGCCTGACTGACTTCTTCGACTACTTCAACCGATGACAGATTACCTTTGAGTTGTCTCGGCATCATTTGGTCTCGGAGGAAAAGTAAACTTTCAAAGTGACACCAAGACGAAGTAAATGAGGATGGTGTACTATCACCGGATTTCGGTTTTGGAATTTTTTTTAGTTCTGATCTGAATACGTCTCTTAAAGACTTCCACCGTTTCTTTACTGCGTCCGCTGCAAAAATAACATACATAAATTTGTGATTAGAACGTCTAAAATTGTGACATTGTAATCGCAACATTTAATAACAACTGTTGTGGATTTACTTCACCTAGTCTTTATAAAACTATTACCAATATTTTTCATTATTGAGGTTACTGAGGTTAATCAAATTTATTAAAAAGTAGATTTTTAAAGTGTCCTTTCGGCACAGAAATTAAATTAACAAAAAACTCTCTGGGTACCTATACCGTAATTACTTTATTTTAGATTTCTGGCTACTGGAACATCCTACAGAAGTTTAGCATTTACTTTTCGTCTAGGAGCCTCAACAGTTGCAGACATAGTACAAGACGTGTGCCTTGCAATATGGCAAGTATTTGTTACAGTACACATGCCACAACCTACACAGCAAATGTTACTGAATTCTGCTGAAGAATATTGGAGCAAATGGAATCTACCTCACTGCGTGGGTGCCATCGATAGCAAGCATATCAGAATCAAGTGCCCTTGGCATTCAGGTTCAATGTACTATAATTACAAACAATTTTTTTCTATTGTTCTGCAGGCTGTTGCTGATGCAAACTGTAAATTTTTAACTATAGAAGTGGGCGCTTATGGAAAGCAAAGTGATGGTGGAATTTTCAATTCATCACAGACATATTTCTTACTGAAAAGCAACAGATTTAATTTACCTGCCCTAAAATTGTTACCCGATTCCGATATACAGTTTCCGTTTTACATAGTTGGAGATGAGGCTTATCCTTTAACGGAGTATTTACTGCGGCCATTTCCTCGAAGACAACTTACACAAGAAAATGAGAATTTTAATTACCGATTGTCTAGAGCAAGGAGGTGCGTAGAATGTGCATTTGGAATACTTGTTAGCAAATGGAGGATACTAACCAAATCTATTGAAACGACGCCTTCTTCTGCTGAGAATATAGTCAAATGTGTTTGCTTACTGCACAACATAATAATAGATCGAGAACGTAATAATGCTCTGATTATCAGTGCAGCAGAATCTACCGACATACATAATAACTCAAACTCAACCCTCGGCCGCACCAATAATAGAGCATCAAGATCGGCATATGCATTAAGAGATATTTTAAAAACATATCTAAACAATAACCCTTTGTAAAAACAGAAAAGCGAATAAAAACTTTACTTACTTGTAACATTTTGTTCTAATGCCACCTCATGCCACAGTTTATTAATTTTGTCTCTGTTGTGGTACTCTTTGGTTCGTTGGTCCCACAGAGGAGTGCGGATTCGCACGGCATTTATCAATTTGTCGACATCCATATCACCTGCTATCTACGCGATGACTGGCGATAAAAACAAACATATTTGAATTTCAAACCATCGCCGACAGTAGCATAGCATCGCAGCGCGACGCTTCGCGCCAAATAGCCTTGTTTATGAACACACGCATTGAAGTACACGTGTTTGTTTTCATCGCATCGCAAAGCATCGCCTCGCCCATCGCGCCATAGCGGCCTGTCTGAACGTACACTAAGCGGCATCGAGCGAAGCGACGCGGCGCGGTGCGGCGCGAGGCGTAACGTCATTTCGGATCGGCCATTCACACCTAAGCGGCATTTGGCAGCAGCAGAAGCGAAACAGTAGAGTTTTGTTTGTGTTTGAGTGTATACGAAGGTGGATGACAATGACTTCGCACACGTTAGATGATTCAACATCCTCATCATCAGAAGATTTTCTGTTTGTCGCTGCAATATGTCACGAACATGAACAGAAAAAGAGAAAAAACAAGCGACAATATTGGATTCACGATATATTTAGAGCAAGGCTAGAAGAAGGCGAATTCCATACTCTATTTCGGCGCCTGCAGCTGGATGAACGTAAATTTTACAAATATTATAGAATGTCTTCAGGAAAATTTAATCACTTGCATGATATTTTATGCATTCGACTAACTAAGCAACATACCAAATTTCGTGAAAACATCAGTTCACTTGAGAGGCTAACTGTTTTTATAAGGTAAGTTGAAAAAATAAAGCCATTTTATTAAGTATAGTTTATTAAACTAACCTCTATAATAACTAAGAAAATAAACTGTTTATATACTCTTAAGACAATCAGAAATAAATATTTTCTTTATTTTAATATTAAAGAAACATTAACAAAAAAAACAATATAAAATGAACAAATGTTAAAAAATATATGCACATAACATTGGCATTGAAATGTAAAGTTTATTTTCATTTAATACTAATTTAATAGGAAAAATTTCCTTGTTGCTGCTGAGATAAGTCTCTTGACGTATCCAAGTGTTCTGTAGTTACCCCTACAGTATTTTGCCCATCATTGATTTCAGTATTTGATACATGAGTCCCAAATGTTGAATAATATTCCGCTGAAGGACCCTGAGATGAAAGTAGTGGTCCGTTATGGTAAAATGAAGTAGATGGCCGTTTGTTCTGGACAGAAGATAGCATTTGCATTGTTGGCATTGGTGGTTGTGTTTGGATTGGCGACTGAATTTGCAATGGTGACTGATTGTGCATTGCTACGTTATGCATGTGTTGTATTTGTGATTGTTGTTGAGTGGTTGTTTGACTTTCTGTTAGTAGTGGTGGGGGAGCTGGTGAGGCTGAAGAGTTTTGTAAAAGTGCCAACTCGTAGGAATTTACCATTTCGAAGACCTTATTTTTCACTATAGCCTGCCATAATGGCGGAAACGTCGCGGTAGTTTTTGCCATGCTGGTAAAAAATTCTAAAAGTGCGCTATTTTTCCCATCTGTAGATTGTGTCCCAGTTGCCAACGTGTGTTTTTCTAAACGGGAACGTTTCTTGTCTTGTACATACTCTTTAAGTATGTCTGGTAAGGTTTCAGTTTTCTTGGGTGCAGTATTTGTTTTCTTTAATAGCGTGCCACTTTTTGTATTTACAGCACGAGAGACTGGTCTTGAACTATTCTCGACACTTGAAGAACGAGAAGATTGTGGGGTATTCGGCAGAGATAAGGATGGACTTGTTGGGAATTCGTAAGGTTTATGTTCGACTTGTTCCTGCGTTTCTTCTACATGGCTTGGAGTATTAATTTCCTCAGCTTCAATTTCACTTTCGAAGTTCTCATCCGTTTCTTCATCACCAACGTTTGTTTGCGTCCTGCAATAAGTACAGAGTGTTTCAGATTAGAACAATTCTACTAAGCAATACTGAATAGGAAACCATCATAATACACACTCCCTTCCTTTAATATGCAGCAAAAGAAAGCTCATGGCATCCTAATATTTCCATTTTTTTGTACCAGTTGCAGCTTGTCCGCTTTTGGTTTGACTGCTTTTTGCAGCCTTTTGGAAAGCATCTCTAAGGGATTTCCACTTCTTCTTACAAGTCTCGCCTTTAACAATAAAGAAAACAAAATATCTCAGAAGCCCTTGCAGTATAGAAATAAAATAAAATTTATTTTATAGAAATGATTGACCTATCCACTTGAAACAAATACATAATATTTAATTTTTGTTTTCAGGTTTTTGGCTACAGGGGCAGACTACCAGACACTGTCATTTAACTTCAGAATAGGACCCTCCACCATACAAAATATTGTAACTCACACTAGTAACGTAATCTGGCAAACTTTACGAAACGACGTCATGCCACAACCGACAACAGAACTACTTCAGAGCTGTGCAAAAAAATTTGAAGACCTCTGGAACTATCCTAATTGTGTAGCTGCGATTGATGGAAAACATATTAACTTGCAGGCACCTCCGGGAAGTGGATCACTATATTTCAATTACAAAAAAACATTTTCTATAGTGCTATTAGCAGTGGTAGATGTTGAATACAGGTTTATTGCAATAGATGTTGGTGCTTATGGTAAGAACAGCGACGGTGGAATATTTAATGACTCTAATATGGGAAAATGTTTAAAAAATAAAACGTTTGGAATGCCTGAGGATCGTCCCATTACAAAAAATGGTGAACACTTACCATAGGTAATAGTAGGGGATGAAGCATTCCCTTGCAAAACTTATCTTATGAGACCTTATTCAGGGAGCGGGCTACCAGAAGATAAAAGAGTTTTTAATTATCGGCTTTCAAGGGCTCGCAGAGTATCCGAAAATGCTTTCGGAATTCTCTGTCAAAAGTTTAGAGTTTTTTTAAACAAACTACAAATTCATCCAAAAAATGCAGACAAACTTGTTTTAGCTGCTTTGTGCCTTCACAACTTTCTTAGGAACGACAATGCTTTGCTAAATGTGTTAGATGAAGAAAAAATTGAAAAAGAAGTGCCAGTTTTTGCATCTTTACCTCATATTGGTGGAAAATTTTCAACCGATGCCACTGTAGTAAGGGACAGGTTTAAAGAACATTTTATGTCTTCTGCAGGGGCACTGCCTTGGCAAGAGGATACAATTAATGCCGGAATATTATAAACAATTTCGATTTTTTAATTTTGTCAAAATAAACTAAAAACGTATACATTTATGCAATATTTTAATACTTATTATTATTAAAACTAATTAGTCATATTTTTTTTCTTTTTTGTGTCAATTTCAAAAGCGGTACAAGCGATAATCACAGGTTTTTCACAGAACAGTTTCAAATATCTTTAAAGAGCATATTTATGACAGTGCCAGCAATATTATCAACATGAATTTTAATGGGCGATTTCGGCACGTTCTGGTACCGCGAAGCTTGCCTAAATCGCCTATTGTGTTATTTACAGGTTATTACAGGAATATATTGTCAATTTAAACATGCATAGCCATGCATTTATTTTACTGTATATTTTAGTTTCTGTATAGTTGGTTCTCTTGACACGTAGGGGAAGGTTGCCACGAATGGACCGAATTACACATTTTATTTTTTTCTGCATTACCGGTTGGTTACTCATGGAAATTATTTGCGCAGTTGAATTGTGTGATGTTTTGTGTACCTGATCGTAATTTTGGGGACCAAAAGAGAAAACTTTACTTCTAGATATATTTTTTTCCAGTAGGCTTGCAAGTGGTCCATTTGTGGAACCTGGTTGCTTCGAATGGACCACAAGTTTCCTCGATTGGACCCCTACCATTAAAATGTAAACAAACTTGATTGCATGATAGAACATTTATTAAAAATAAAAGGAACACATACTTAGGTAAAAACTTTACAAACAAAACAATGCATAGACTCTTATGGCCAACGAAAAGGGCACGTATTAGGTTAAAAACATTCCAAACAATGTGGACAAAAGTAAAACTTTCTTAATGGGCTCACGTTTGCACATATAGCGTGCACCCATTTATTACACTCTTGACATTGAATCATGTCAAGCTGCATATCGTCCTTGCATAGAATACAGAACCATGACTCGTTCCTGGAGGGCTTACTTTTTGAAGACGACACACGAGAGCAGCAAGGATCGGCGGTCTTGGCAGAAGACTGTGTGTTGCAAGACTTTTGTTCATTTTTGCCAAATATGGCATTTGGTTTAGTTGTCCTGGCTTTCCTTTCGTCAAGTTAATTTTTATACGGACTGCTTGTTAATTCGCAAGCTTGTTGTGCAACTCTTCTACGTTTTCTGGATTTTGTCGTGGGTGCTGGCACTGGTGAAATTTCTGCTACAGAAATCCTACTCGAATTATTGCTTCTACTAAGCGTTGTATTTATTTCTTCAGGGGCAGCTGCAAGAGGAAGTAGGTAAGTAAAAAGAATGTAGAACGAGAAGAGCCTTGGCCTACCTTGACTTGTCCCCTGTACGGGAGTGCTCTTCCCAGTTTCATTCTGCCCAGCCTCTTCTTCAGCTACTTCCATTGCACTAAGATTTTCCGCAGCAGTAAATTCATGTTCACCGAAAATGTCCCTGTTGACAGGCCAAATTCCGGTAGATCGAAAGCCGCTAGCTGCATTTTCTATGGTAGCCGCACGTCGGTATGCTGGTGCAAGAATTGATGCTACATTAAACATCGACACCGAAGCATTGGGGTTGGCTCGCATCCACTTTTGCATCTCTTGGATATAAAATGTTTTAAGTGGTTTGAAAAAAGTGACGTCAAGCGGCTGAAGCTTGTGTGTTGTATGGACCGGCAATTGCAGCATTATGACTCTGGACTCACGAGCCAGTTCCAAAGCTTGCAGATTTTTGCTATGGGTTGTGGGCCCATCTAAACACAACAGCACTTTTCTTTCTTGGGAAGGATGCACGGTGTCTACAAAGAACTGTAACCATTTAACGAAAAGTGAGGAGTCAATGTAACCACTTTCAGAAATTTCGACAAGGCTACCTTCTGGTGCCCCAATTTTTAACTCTGGTGCCATCCTTTTTCTTTTAAAAATTATCATAGGTGGCACAAATTGACCGGCGGCACTGCAACAGCAAACTGCTGTTGTGTTGACTCCTCTCTCACCACTAGACAGACCTGCAATTTGTTTTTTACCTTTAGTTGCAACGATTTTCTGACATCGCTTTTGCACGGTTGAGAAACCACTCTCGTCTACATTAAAAACCCTAGTTCCATCTAATGCATTTCGGTCGCAAATATTTTCAAGAAGGTCAAAGAACTTGGAAACACTCGCTCGATTAAAGCCTCTAGCATGTGCTAAGGAAGTACATTCGGGGGTCCTTAAAGATAGATCTGGATGTCGCTTCATAAAATTATAGTACCATTTTTTTCCAGCAACCCCCTATTGTCTGTTAAAAGAATGAGCCATCCCGTTTTTCTCCGCCACATCAAAGGCCAACTTTCTAACGTCTAGTTGCGTGAGACCAAACATCATCTCTTCTAATTTTAATATATGCGACTTTATTTCATTTTCTATATCTACTGAAAATGTTGGTGTGCCTCCATAAAATTTGATTTCACCATTAGCAATTTTATTCTTGCAATCAACGTGGCGCTTTAACGTTGCCTTTGGAATATTGTAAATTCTAGCGCATTCATTCAGACCGCATTCTTTCTTCTGATAAGCAGAAACAGCTAACGCCAACTTTTCCCTCGTCCAAACTCCTTTCTTTTTGGGCTCAGTCATGATCTAGTTAAACAACAAAATATTTTTTGGTCATTCAAAAGTGTTGACTGTGTGAAACAGCTTCGGTTTCCTCAAATGGACCGGTCCATTGGCGGAAACCGAGAGCGGTCCATTTCGAGCAACATGCACTTTCTCAGAATACGTGGAGGTTAACATTTATAAACATAACCTAGCACTACAAGTAAATACACCTATTTGCTGCTACAAGCACGAACTAATTAATAATATTAGGTTTTGTGAAGTGACATTACCTTCTTGTTGACAATATCCTTAGGCGCATAGGGTAATTGTTACATCAACACCAATAAAATCAGTTTTTTGTTAACCGCGCACAAACGTTTCAACTTCTACTGTCATGGCTTTGTACGCAGTGTATGGTCATGGTTCCACGCCATCTCTCGAAATTTTAAAAAATTCGTAGGTCTCAAACATACCCAATAGAGGGTGGTCCAAACGAGGAGCCGGTCCATTCCCGGCAACCTTCCCCTATGTGCAATATAAGAACTTACCTTTTTAGTTTAATTTTTTTCCAATTTCTGACCATATATTCTCCCGTCTATTTTGATTACTATAATTTTTATTTGACATGTCGTACAGTTCTTCGTGTTCGCAAACAAGTAATATCAGTTTATCATTTTTTTCGGCGTCCATGCCTTTATATACAAAACACTKAAKCCCAAACTTTTTGGAAACTACAACCRCTTCACGTCGTCGCGTGGCTTCCTGTTGACGCGTCGTGATCCTCACTTGGTCGTCTGCAGGCGATCACGCGCGAGTTTAGACACGCGTGCCGCCAGCCAACGCTCCTGGAAGCGTTGAAAAATCGCAGCGTCGGACCGCCACAGTACACTTCGCGCCGCTCTGCGTAGGTGAGGACGGTATCATTTAATTACACGCAAACAATTGAAAACGTCATTTTGAAGCGTCGCACCGCGCCGCGTCGCTTCGCTCGATGCCGCTTAGGTGAGAATGGGCCTTTATTGTCACAACTTCGTACTGCTTACGCGATAAACGCGCTACCGCATTTACAGATAAGGCTTTCAGTATGGGCAACTTTTTCTGTTTTTCTTTCAGACTTCCCATGTAAGATTTTTCATACTATTTTGCTCTTTTTGGCAATTTAGTAATTTCTAGCAGTACTTTCGAAGCATCTGCCATACCAGCTCTCCCCTCAACTTCATGTGTGTGACATATGTTAACTCTTCTATAGCTAAACTCTCCCTAATATTTTGCGTTTTTCTTCTTTTACTCCTCAAATCATTGAAACATTTGGTTGGTCGACCTGGTCTTGCAAATGCAATTGGTAACTTAACGAAGACTCCGTCGGGAGATCCGGGAAGAGTTAATTTTTCTGCATAAGCGTTCGAGTTCCATGGAATTCTCTAGCAGGGAGACATGGTTTGCAACGCGACTAACACCGCAATTCTGGCGGTGTCCGGAGCTTCCCCTCGGACTTTGAAAATCTGGGAGAGGGCCACGTGCAGCCGTCGCGCCAGCTGGTACCCATATCCGCAGCAGGTAATGGGCCTGTCCACTATATTTCAATTTGCGAAGAATTAAGTAGCACTGATGTCGCTAGTTAACACCTTGAAAACCAAATTTCATTTGCATTTCTCGTTTACAAACTATGACCGACCATCTGAAATTTTCTCGCTGATATCCCGGTGTGGAGGCTAGTATACGTCACCTACACACTAGTTGCTCACGCCCCTGTATAAAGTAAATGGCATACCTGTGCGTTGAGCACTTTATATGAAGATAATTTATTACTGCAGTGAGGTATAACAAAACCTGTTAGGCTGGTAAAGCTTAAATGTACAAGCAAACTATTGACGCAAAGCAGTTGGGTCACACTTAAATATGTTTGAAGTAAATCGAATTTATCTACTCACTTGCCACAATGTAGTTTTAAACCTAACCAGCGATGTCAACTTAGCTGCGCTGCCAGATTGGGCGATTTGTCACAGTGACTTGGATACAATTAATCACAAAAACCTTTGCCACTGATGTTATGCGAAGGAATTAGTTTTTCTGTGGTGTCTATAAAATATATATTGGTTGTCAATCGTGGCTTTTGAGTTGTAATTCTGAATAGCAACAAAATCATAACGTCTTGAGTCTAAAAGGGCTTGTCTCAGAGTCTGATCAAAAGTTCTTTTATCGCTTTCCAATATACAATCCCGTGCTCACCATACGAGATATGATATGGTGCAAGCGGCTCATGCGTATTTTAAATAAAAGACAAATGTTAAGGAAACTGTTGGGATTAACTAGATATATATATCGGTAATTTTATGGAAATAAGTCAGAGATCTCGTGTCAGTAATTATTAGCGACATTTGACGATGCGAATAAGCGCGCAGTGTATTTGCAACCTGCAATACCGACCGACATCTAAATTTAAGTTTGAAATGTTATTCAGTGGTTTGAAACGTCTTGTTCACGAAGCATCTCAGCGTCTCAGCCTAAGATCGAGCGTGTTTTTGCTTTATATCGTTTTGTTGTTGTTTTCGTTTTAATAGTGCGGTTAGTAAAAAAAAAAACTAGTTTTATCCATACGATTTTGGAATCGCAACTCTGGTCACCATGGCCAAGAAGTGTTTTGTTCCGAACTGTGCCAGTACATCAGCAACAACACCCACTAAGATATTTATATCGGTACCAAGAAATTTGGATGTACGGAAAAATGGTTTATCGCTGCCAGAAGATTAATGGATGCTGTTCCACCAAGTTCTGCATTATATTGCTGCGAAGACCATTTTAAAGTAAACTGTATTATATAAAATGTAAATCCATAAATTAAACTTGATGTTATACTTCACAGCTGCAAGACGATGGCTGGTGAATCGCGTCCCGCTGTCGTTACTCGCTAAGTTTGGTTCGCCTCCTTGCACCGTTGCGTTCTTCTCATTGCCGTCGCGGTGGCTTGCAATGAAATGGAAATACCAAATAACCGATTATGCAATCATCACGTGATCACGCAGGTTAGCAACCGATTAGGCCAGAATTACCGCCAAGTGAATTTTTATTGAATCCTGGATGGCGTTTTGTATTACGTGTGATTGTCTAGAATTTTATTTCGTAATGCTGTAATCTTTGGTAGCGTTAACTGCTTGTCGCCCAAAATTGTACAAATGGTATATAACCCATCCCATATGTCACTGAAATATAGAGATTTTAGCCAAGGATATCATTATTTTTAATAAAAAATTTCACATTTTGCGTCCCTAGATTGTTTGCGCCCGTGGGAAGTACCTCCTTCGCCACGCCCTCACGCCGGGTCTGCATAAGCTATAGATGGGATTCACATTGCGTTTCAAAGTACAAAAAAACACTTCTCCCGAATAAACTCTTCTATTTGGACATTTTGCTAAATATAAACAGGCGAATTCATTCAAAAAACACACGATAAATTCTAAAAGAACAATGGATATAGACTAACGGATTACTGCATAGAAAATAATATGATAGTGGAATTCTAGCAACATAAAGATATCCACAAATACACATGAGAAGTTGAAAGCAGGAAAGAAAAATCAATAACGGATTATGTATTAATTTATATAAATAGTATATCAGATTTGTTAGATGTAAGAGTACACAGAGGCTACGAAATATATAGTGACCATTACTTAGTGAAGTTAAAATAAAAATAAGAACGCAGAAAGAAACCAGCGAACATGTAAAGACAAGTCGGAAATGAAACCGTAAGCAAGTACAAAGAGCTCGTGGGGAAAAATTTGAAATAATAATTAGCATAGGAAATGAAGATGATATAGAACTAGTCTGGATGAAATTTAAGGAAATATTAGTGAGCACAGCGACGGAAGTTGTGGAAAAATTGTAGTAGACAAAAAGAAAAGACAGACACATTGGTGGAATGAGGAGATAAAAAGCCAAGTAGCGAAGAAAAAAGAAGTATGGAAACAATATATTGCAAAGCGAACAATAGAAAATTACACAAGGTACAAAGAGCAGAGAATGAAAGTCAAAGAATTGGTAACAGCAAAGCAAACCAGAAATCTTTTATAAAATACTAAAGAACGCCAGAAATAATAAAAAATACATTGCAGGTCAGATAAAAAACAAGCAAGGGAAAATACTGACAGAAGGCAGTGAAATAATGAATAGATGGAAAGAATATTTCGAAGAGCCACTCAACCCAGAAAATGAAACAAATTGCTCATAAGTCAGAGTAACGAATTATAGAGGTGTTGAAGAGGAACAACAGAACGTTATACTCGTAGATGAGGAAGAAGTAAAAAAGTAATTGATAATATAAAAAGAGGAAAGGTGGCGGGGCATAATCAAATTGCACCAGAAATGTTGAAAAGTATGGGACCAGAAATATTTAATATGGCGTGGAATAAAGGAGAAGTACCTCAGATGACTGGAAAATGGGGATAATTGCACCAGTACATAAAAAGAGAGACAAAAGAATGTGGGAACTCTAGAGGAATTACATTGTTAGTGTAGTAGCAAAGGTTTATGAAAGACTGATCGAAGCAATATTAAGAGAACAGTTGGAACCACAATTACAAGGTGCACAATGCGGGTTTAGAAGAAGGCGAAGCACCAGGACCATATATTTAGAATTAAACAAATGGCTGAAAAGATAGGCAAAAAAAGGAATCTGTTTAGCATTCTTGGACTTAGAGAAAGCATTTGGTAACATCCCTAGAAAAGTGGTCTGGGAAAGTATGAAGAAAGGAGGTATAAATAATAAGCTCAGAAAAAGCATAGGGAGTTTATACAGTGACACAAAAAATACGTCAGAACAAGTAATATGGAATCATGGGATATTCAAGTAGTGGATGGATTATGGCAAGGTTGGGGGGGGGGGGGAATGTTAAGCCCAACACTGTTTATCATGGTAATGGGCGATATATTGTAGGAACTACACGCGGTCAACGAAGTCAAATTAGGGTATAGAAAATTAAAGGTAATAAAGCTGGCAGAATGCGTATTTGCAGATGAAAAGAAATTACAACGAAATGTAGAGTTTTGGAAGAAAGAACTAACAAAACGTAAAATGTTAATAAATACGAGCAAGACTAAACAATGCCCATAGGAAAGGAGGACAAAAAGATGGACATAACAATAAATGGGAAACAAATAGAACAGTTTTAAGTACCTGGGAGTTACAATACAAGGCAATGGTAGCATGGATTAAGAAATAACTGAAAGAATCACTAGCAGGGTTGTTATGTTTAAAACAAAATGTTTTTAACTTGTGTTTAAAACATGTTTAAAACTCAAGCTATTGTTTTAAACAGATTTGTTTTAAACTGTCTTAAACATGTTTTAAAAATGTTTTTTTTAGAATCTGTTTAAAACATTAGTTTAGTCTTCTAATTTAATTATACTGATTCGGTCATACCTACCTAACCTACTAGGTACTTACGCAATGCGTGCACAAATCAAAACCAATAGCGTATAGCAAATAACAAATGCATTATATTTTATATTTGACAACTGGGGGTATAGGTTACAAACATTAAAACTTAAAATAATCCAATACTAAATACTTATACTTTACAAGTAGAGCAAGTAAAGTAAAAAATAAGTAACAAAAACAAGTTAAATCATCTAGGTATTGTGGCAGGCCTAACATCAAATTTGATGTGGCCGAATTATCTTGCTTGCTTACCGATTAAAACTGACAGCGAGCGGTTCTACCAATTTCACTCTGCAAGCTCTAAATGCCAATACTAAGATCGCCGTCACAAAACACAATGGTTGGCCGATACTAATTACTGAGGATGCTTACTAATTAAACGAATTCGCGGATTCTAGTAATTGCGTGGAATCTAATTAAATTTAATCCAACTATATCAAAACTTAATAAAAGTATGTGTCTTACCTTTATTCGGACGCTGCTACCAAATTTACACATGAGCACTATAATCGTTTTCGTCGCAAGAATGAAAAAGCTGCGTTTCAAACAACAAATATATTTAACAATTAATTAATGAGAATAATGAACATAATAATAATAAACCGTAATCAACAAAACAGATGTACCTCCCAAATATTCTTTACGATATGATACTCATTGAACGAGAATATGACCTCAACCCGTCGATTAACAATTTTGAGCTACACGCGAGTTTAAACTAATTAACAATGAATTTCCAAAATACCGGAACGAGTGACTAAATCATCTTTTAATCTAACTTTCAGGACTTGTTAACTGACTTTACTCAAAATTACTCTATACATAGCGATCTAGACTAGAAGTTACATTGCTTCTGGTATCTAAGAGGATGGAACATTGACTGAAGATTCTAGCTTTCCAAAAAAATACGTTACTTGCTGGATTTTCTGAACTGAGACCTGATTGGACGAAACTACCCCCACTTGCTATTCTCTAAGCGCGGCACTGGTCATATTATCGTTGACAAACAATTATTGTCCAGTTATCAAAATCTAAATCAAAGCTAAACAATTCCAATTAAACCTATCTAATTCGTGGATATCCCAAATCTGAAGTTAAGATACCACGCAATATGGCAACGACTTTGATTACTAAAATCGACATTCTTCATTTCAATATGCAACAACATGTAAAGAAAATTTCAGGAAAAACTTCGCATGGTTGCCAATCGTAACTAAATCCTTACTTAATATTCTGAGATTGAGCAATCGAATCAATCATTCTATCAACTATTACTGAATCCAATATAAACTGAGAGGTATCGCGCGCTAACCATCGTAATTCTTTAGGCCGCAACGGCCAGATCCTTGTAGGAACAGGACCAATMTTTTCCATCTGGTTGCAATAAAATATCCTAACTGAACTACAATAACCGAGCCTTTTTAGCAACGCACTATTGCCGGACAAATTTTATGAGAGTACTCGAAACGAATAGAATTAACAAAATTTTATCCCCTTTTTGCAAAATAATGTTAAAAATTTATCCACGTATATACTAAAACTAACCATTTTGCTACAGTATGTAGGTCTTCTGTTTGGGGATCAAATGTTTTAAAATTGTGACAAGTTTGGCAGCCTTTTCGGTACCCAACCGGTTCCTTAGTTTGCTGTGGACTAAGCCAAATGTTGAAAACAATCGTTCCAAACCTGCAGACGAGCCTGTAGCGCACTCAAGCTCAATCAAGTCCATAGTTGTAGTGTTAATACAACCTTTTAAAGCATACCACCAAACAATTGGTTTAACGTTTTTCACAGGTTCCACTGTAAATTGAAAGGTGAAATTTGGGCCTGGTATTTTAAAATAAACGGCATCGTGTCAGGATAGAAAGCAGTGGCATACTCCATTGCGCTTTTGAGAATTGGTTAGTTTAATTCCCCTAAAACGGTGATCAAGGAGATTTGCTAAGTAATGAGCAGGTGTCATTACCATCTCAAATCGTTTTATGCAATGGGCAACATCTGATTCTGCAAACTGGTCATTAAAATTATTTACCAAATCTATCCAAATTTCTGTAGCTTCACTAATCGTACAAACATCATTTTGCACTTTATCAAGGGCAACAGATATTAACTTTAATTTCTGCAAATAGTCTTGAGCGTTAATTTTTAAGTTCATATCGTATATTTTGATGCAATTTGAGAGTCTATAGCTCGCAATTTTCTGTACATAATTTTGATATTAAGTGCCAGTTTTTTAAATAGATTCAATGCAATCGGCCAGGGTGTTGCATCTTACATCTTGTGGCAAAATGAGAGCTTTACCTCCTGCCTGCTTATAACGTGCTGCTGCAAAATGATTCCTAAAATACGTTACAATTTTCTTGATGTGTTCCTTTACTTGTGGAATCAGTAAAATGTAGCCAACGCGTGTAGATATTTAAGAATTATTTGCATATAATGTAGTTACGCGAGGGCATACAATTAGCATGCACTAAAGAAATTATGGTCAGTCATAGATGAACTTTGAACAAAGGCTTTATAGCCCATACACAGAACAGTAGGCACTGTAAATGCGGACCGAAGGACCAGTTTTATGTCGCGTAGGAAAGCGAATAAAGTAAGATCAGGACTTACGTATGGCAGGTTGTAGCAAACAGAGACTGCAGGCCAAGGGGTGCAGTATGGTCGCTGTTCTTCACGAAAACTAATAGCTTGAGTGTATACAGCACGAAAGATTCGGTGCAACTGACTGGTGTGCTCAGGAGATACAAGGAAGGAAAAAAAAGTAACAAAAAACTGGATCCAACATCCAACAAATTCTAATAAATAAAATAACCGTAACACGGCAACATTTGTTATGAATTTTGTAATCATGCCCCATAAAGTTAGCCAAGCCTTCCATTTCATGCAGACGTAAAGACATGATTTGGAACATAGTAGCTATTTGCTTTCTAAATCGAGTTGAAGTTTACAGGGCGCAACCACAGTCCTCTTACAAAGCCACCTTGCTTTGTATCAAATACAAAGGTATTAGTGGGTGATATTCCAATGCGAGGTCTACTTCCAATAAGCAATAGGCAAGATTCTGTTTGATTTGGAATAAGCAGAGGTACTTTTCTCTCACGTTTTCCTTTTATCTCAACATGGACAAAGTATTGTGCCAGTTTTCGTACTTGGACAGACAGTAGGGAAAGGTGTCTTTATTACCTTCATTTTTATTTCTATTCGGAAACTACTCCATTGTGAATTTGTCCACATCACCTACACGTTTACGGTTAAATTAAATTTAGCGGCATAATATTATCCTAACTGGTCTTAGATACATGCTGTAATCATCTTTTTGTAGGAGCTGCGTCTGTAACAACTCTTCCTGCTCTATAATATACGATACAAGCTTTAGAATGTCTTCAACAAAAGGTAATTGGATTTCCTTATTATACTTTGAATCGCTAGTTTGTTTCAAAGCAATAGATGATACTCTATATTTCCATTCAGTATTAAATAAGAGATTAAAATGAGATACTTCTCAAAGTTTTTCCATCTCACTGCACCTGATATACTGTCCATTCAATAAGTACATGCGTTTATGCTGTGTCCTTATTATAGAGGATTTCAACTTGGCAGGATGGAAAAATTTTAAAGTTCTTTTACTGTAAAGTCTAGTTCCCTTATCGTTAGGATAGGTCCACCTAATTTTCGTATTTTCTGTGATATGTAATATTTATGTCTAGCAGTTACAGCCATCCTGTACTCTTCACGTAGAAAAGAACCAAATAAGCAAATTAAATTATTCCTAGTAACAGCTCTTGTAATGTCATCATGTGCCATTGTGCACAATACGTGTTGTAACAAAGTCGGGCAAGCTTGTTTACTTACAGGCAGCAATAACATTCGACAATGTTATTTTTCTTTTAACTGATTTTACATATTGCCCACAGTTCGGACATTGGCAGTAGTCCTCTGCACATGTATTGCATTTTGGTGGGGGTGTTTTGTAACTACCAAATCACATACTCCCTAATTGTAGACGCGGCAGTTATGTTTAAAATTAAAATGCATGTCTGTGCTGTGCTGTCTCAATCAACTGCAGATAGATCTATTTCGCTGTCATTACAGCTCATCAGTGCCACTATATCTCGATTAGCATGTCGCCTTAAGTGGCGAGGTAATTGAGAGTACAGTTTTCGACAAAATAAGCAACACTGCCGTTTCGAAGATTGGCCCTGTTTTTTTTTCTGGTATTACTAATTGAACACAAAGGTTTTTTTAGAAGTATTTTTTATCATTGAATTAATTTCAGTGTAAAAATTCTGGTCTATGTGAATTTCCATTGCACTATTTAATAATGTATTTGGTCTTATTACAATGGTTTTTAATTCTTAAACAGTTCCTCATCTGTATACTGCTGTCCAAGTTGCCATACAGTAGCTTAAAGTGAGAGGACTGTATAAAACTTATTGCTTCATTCAAGTTTAACGATTATAATTGACAAAAACCTCAAAATAAATAATACATGTCACTTAATCACTTAATACAATTTTGTATAATACACGCACAACATCAAAGTTCTTTGGTACCAGGTATAGCTGGCTTACAAGATGGTACCCTTAGTTTGTAGGTAAACCCAAACTACAGCGCGTTATTACACAAATATAGAACAAACGGTAGGTATGAACCAGTAAGCACTCATGTAAGAATAATGATTTCGACCGGCTGCGTCACAGGGCTGGTGTTAAATAGCTGACAAGGCGGTGTTGTTCCACAAGGAATGTATATTAAGTAAGTAAGTAGTTTATTAACGGTTAACCATTTTACAAAATAATAAATTATACAGTATGTAGTATACAAAATGGTACATGCCATACATTCTAATCAAATCCCAACTGAACATCAAAGAAACCAACAAATAAAAAAGAAWAAACTACATGTGCAAGCTACATGCGAGGTACAAGCTGCTTCCTGATAGCAATAAGGGACTGATGGAAGGGATCTATTAAGTGCGCTACAGAGTTGTAATCACGTGGTAAGCGGGACAAGGGAGCAAAAAAAGAGTAGTTCGTGGAGTGATGTCGAATACGAAACAAATGAAATGAGCGTGACCTGTGATAAGTGGAGAAGTCGATACAAAACAGTAGTTCTGGACAGGCAACAGCAATAATCAATCTGCACAAAAAAGAAATCCCAGCAACAAATCTTCTATGCTTTAGTAATTGGATGTTTAAAATATTCATCACAGCTGGATAATGAAATGTTTCACGCGCGATCGAGAGCCTGAAGCCACACTGTCTCTCCTCTGCACCTGCTCCAGCGCATCAATATCACAATCATAATATGGAGACCAAACCACACTAGCATATTCAAGGCCAGGACGAATCAGTGAACAGAAGAGCGCCCTAAAAGATCATATCGAGAAATCAGCTGAATTCCTAATAAGGAAACCAAGATTTCTATGTACCGTTGAACATATTTTCATTAAATGTGTCTTAAAAGTCAACTTCCTATCCAAATAAACACCAAGGTCCCTAATGACATCAACTCTACCAACCAATGCACCATTAACAGAATACTCAAATAATATACTAGATAAAAGTCTTGAGAACGTAATCACATAACACTTATCTGTATTCAGAACCAGGCCATTAGTCCTAGTCCATTCAAAAAAACTATTGTGATCATCCTGAAGCCTACACTGATCAATTACAGAATTGCATGCCATAAAAAATTTTATATCATCCGCAAACATTAAGAAATTACAGTACTTCACCACGGTATGCAAATCATTCACAAAGAGGTCAAACAAAATTGGACCACAATGAGATCCCTGTGGCATTCCAGAGGTTACATCTATACCCCTAGAAACATATTGATTTAATTTTACATATTGTGTTCTACCCTCCAGGAAGCTACCTAACCTAGACACTGCTCCATCCCCAAACTCTATTGCTGAGAGTTTTGCTTTCAGCAAGGCATGATCAACCTTATCGAACGCCTTCGAAAAATCAGTATACACACTATCCACTTGACACCTTTTGTCAAATGAATTTTGCAAAAAATTCTGATAAACCAGCAGATTTGAAACAGTGGAACGACCCAGAAACTAAGCTTTAAAGTTATTTCTTTTCTTCTATGTCTCTTTGTGCTTTATATAACATTATCAACGTACATCTAATAGTAGTGACACTTACTGGTAAAATACCCGTGTCTGTTATGTGACGTCATGGTTACGTCGACTAAGCCCACGAGCGTGCGCATTAAAAAGTAAACAAACCCCTCTAGCAATTTGATGTTTTGTAAACATAACCTAGCACATACACTCCGTGACAGCTGACTATTAGCCTCACCCATAATGCCATAACCCAGGAATACCTGATACCTGGATTGTCTATTTAATTCTATGCCAAATAGAATTTTTGAATCTTACACATACTATTTATGTTAATTTTTTATGGTTTTTGTTCATTATTGTCTTTCGTTTCTGTTTTACCATTAAATTAATTTAACTTAACTGACTTTAGCTTACGTTGTTGTTGTGAGGCTAATCAGATGTCGTAAGGAAGTCATTATTAAAATAATGCTTGTTCTTTAAAAATGAACTAAATAAAAATTGAGTTCATTTTAAATAATTAAAATTTCATATAATTTGATAATGTATAACAAACTAAATTGAACTCACTTCATAAAATGCAAAAGTGGTTTTGGAGTGAGGCTATTCAGATGTAGCGGAGTATATGTATAATGTATATTGTGCACTACATTGCTAATTTTACTTGTATGTATACTTTTTGCTGCTGCAAATGTTATGATTTACTGAATTTAGATAATATATGCAGGTACCTTTATTTAATTTGTGATATACATATTTCGGACACATTGAAATATTACCATATTACCGCTGAGCAGTATCAATCCTGTATGGAAATAAAACCAGCTGAACTAATTCATAAGAAATGTTTTATTATAAAACTACATCTAGGTACTAACAATATGACAAACAAAATTTCTTTACTTGTGAACAAAAAAACTAGGATTACTTAAAGGTAACTAATATAAAATCACAACAAAAAATACATACATACATACATTCTTATTGAAAAAAAACCTTAACCTCATTAGTAACTGACTATAAATGTTTTAAAATGGCAACTTTAGGATGTTCACCCAACTTTTGGCTTTTCAAGTCCCTATTCATAAATTTTAATGTGTAATAAATCCGAACCCTTACAAATAATTTAAAGAAACACTCTTTAGGGAAATCTTGACAGGGATGATCAAAATTAATTTTATCCGTCAAATATTTTTTTATTTTTTGTCCAACACCTGTTTGGATCGACATATCCGGAAAATTTTGCGAAAAATTTTGTCCCAGCGATACTAAAAATTCACAAAAATGTAAATTAGCTTCTTGAGCATATTTTTCACATGTAGCACATGTATGTTGTAGAAGACATTTTTTAATAAAATATCCTCCTAAGTACTGAAACGCATTTTGTTCTGTAATGTCAAGGGTGGCATAAGCTTGCACATCAATATTTAAATTTTCAAGTACTGGTCGTTCTTGAAGTAAAAAAAGCATATGAACTTACAGATGCGTCAGAAATACTGACTAGCACTGAATCTAGTTCGTCCACAGAGTTTGTGCCTTCCGAAACCTTAAAATATGCCATTGTGAACAATTTCCGAAATGCTCTTGAAAACTGAATGGGCGTTGGGTTTTTACAGCTTCCACCTGCACTTCTAATTTTTGCAAAGTAATTTTCAAGACAATCTTGGTTTAATCGCCTTGTTGCCATGTGTTTTATTCCCTTTTTGGATATTACATCCCAAAGTCCTAAACAGGACATAATAGTTATTTGCTAACCTTTACAAAACTTTATTGTTTTACTAATGTCTCTGCTTTGTTTGTACACTTTCAGGTTGCTAAAAAGGTCTAGCATACCTTTTAAAAAAGTTACTTCATCCTCAGATGCAGTAAATGGTTTTCCGAAACGTTTGGAGCTTTCAAATTTTGTAGAGTTCAACAAATCAAATAAACAATTAAGTTTTTCACAAAATGTCACTGTTGCTGATACGCTTGCAGGAAGTGCTCCAAATGAAATATATGTACTCATTGCAGCTACAACAGTATTACTAAATACTTGGGCAACATACTCTACACGCATTTTTTCAAATGTATTGGGATATATATGATGATCTGTTAATTTTGTTGTAAGCCTGATAGGTTTTTGCTTATCAGCTTTATAAAATTGTCCTAAATATATTTTACTTGTGAACCCATCACATGTGCGGAATTCAGATGAGTAAAAGTTATTTCGTGTAGATTTCAACAAATGTGGCACATCAAAAATATAAAACACTATGTTCACCTACGAGAAAATACGGACACTCAATGGAAACATTTAGTTCCTTTGTTAGTTTAAAAAAATTAGATCCCTGATCTGAAACTACAGCTAATATATTTAAATTAATTTCAAACAACTGCTGTATACAATTATGCACAATCAGTTTTAAATCTCCTACACTACAGGTAGTACTTAACAAAAATATGCTACAGGTTGTTGCCACTTAAAATGTATACCCCTGGCCATCAAAACAAGTACATTTTTTGCAGGCTTAGGGTAAACCCGGGAGAGATGGCGCAGTAAAATTCAAATCCAAATATCTCGAAAATTTCTATTAACTGAAACATAAACTCTCATAAGCATACAGCCACACCAACGGGTGATACATATGTAACATAAAATTGAACATATTTCAAATATAACAAAATATATAAACGATTCTTTTTTATCAATGGTGCGCCATCTCTTCCGGACTAAGCAGGGTGAGATGGCGTACCTAGTATGTCAGAGATGACGTACGCAGAAAAACAAGCAAAACTCGTGAAAATGCACAGGAAAAGTTCACATATTCTTATCGCATGAGTCGCAATAGTTCTCGTACTTGATGCAATCCTCATGAAGCCATCGAGAGCATCGGAGGCATTTAATCCAGTCCACAGTCTTCTTAGTAGCTTTGTAACTTTCGCCGCACCCTTGGCAACAGTCTTCTTCCTCCGATGTGACTTCCTCTTCGTCATTTAAGGCAAACGGTGCATCTTCTTCATCATTTGATGACTCTGATTCAACAATCTTCTTCCGACTTTTTTTAATGATGGAAGGATTTTTACCTTTACTGGCCCGTTTCATGGAGACTTCTTTTTTTCTTTAAGCAAAGTAATGTTATTGGTGCAATTTAGAATTGAAGCCAACCGCTTCGAATTTTGACGTGCTTTTTGCACACGTGGAGCAATAATCACGGGGACTGGAGAAATGTGGTCAAGCATTTTTCCAGGTGTGATTGAATCAGCTCCTGTTTCTTCATTGTTCTGACTTGCGCTTCTTATCTGATTTGATGTGTCCTGGACACCAGCTGCGGCCTGAGGATCTCTTTCTCTTGATGGCCCAGGGACGGGAGAGTTTCGTTCATCAACTGGGGGATGTACAACACCAATCGGATCAACGGGCCTCTGCTCACGGTCCCGAAAGAAAAAATGGTCGGGTATTATCTCCGGATTGAACGGGACAATTCCGGTTGCTTCAAATCCAGAAACTGCATTCATTATGGAAGCAGCTTTGGACCATGCCTCACCAAGAAGCTTCCCAAATCCCATACGATTAATTTTTCGAGAGGGATTCATCTTTACATAATTATTGCATGCTTGATAGTAAAACCCCTTTAGTGATTTAAAAAAGGACCTGTCTAGCGGCTGCAGGAAATGAGTGCTGTGACTGGGCAAGCATAGAAGTAAATTGTTATTRTCTTCTGCGTACTCGAGCATTTCAACAGATGTACAATAAGAAGCGTGACCATCCAGTATTAATAATACAGTTCCTTGTACTTTTCGCGGCATAAATTGAGTTTTGAGCCACTCAAAAAATAGGTCTGTTGTAACGTACGCTGACTTCTGTGACATCATAATATTCGATCCTGGAGGCATGCCGTCCTTCCATTCCGGCTTCATATGTTTCCCCTTTATAACACACGTGGGTGGTAAAAACCTTCATTCTCCATTGCAACCACAGAAATGGTCTCGCCCTTTTCTGCCGATGTAATATTCGCCACAAGTTTAGATCCCCTGGCTGCAATAACACTGCTTGGACGACTATTCAATTGGAGGCCGGTTTCGCCTACATTGTACAGGTTCCCAGGTTTTTCTGTTAGGTCGTGGCTCTTAACAGTTGAAAGTATTTTCTACGTCAGATCGGGAAGTTTCAGCCCGCGAAAGAGAAACAGCTTCAGCTTTTCTTATACTCAATTCCGGGTTGCGACGAAGAAACGACTGCATCCATTCATCACCTGCCATTCTCAAGTCATTATTGAAATTGTGTTTCAATCCTAACTGAACTACCAATTTGTAAGCCATTGTACGCACTTCCCTTCTCGCGGGGGAGAATCCAGATTTCTGTATTTTTTTGATATGGGCCACCAGTTTGCTTTCGTTTTGCGCGCCGAGTACTGAAGAAGGGCCAAGTGGTGTTTTAGCGAAACTGTTAACTCGCATACGCCTTCTGATTCTGGATGCTGGTACACCAAATGTTCTTGCTGCTTGATTAATAGTCATAGTCCTTTCGGTAATGGCGCTGACAGTATTTTGCAAGTCATTTGCAGTCCAGTTGCCCCTTATAACGCCCGCTTTCCTTTTGTAGAACGTCGACATAATTGGAAAATAATAAACTTATTTAAAATATCAGTTTTAGCTCACATATGGGGTGCGCCAACTATCCCGGCTTAGATCGAGCCATCTCTCCTTTTTGTCCGGGTGAGATGGCGCGCCCCTTGGCCGTTACAATGAGCTAACTTGTTTCATACACCCTTGGTAATATAACCAAACAAACGACACGCTTACGCTCCGCGCAAATAATTTAAAAGAAATTGACTTTAATGTTTATTTGGCGCCCTACAAACGAACGTCGAACAAAAGCCGACCCATGCAAGAACAATTTTCGGCTCTACTTACCGCAGTTTCGAAGATTTCCTTTATTTTCTTGCTGCACCCAATAGCAACGTATGTGGTCTCGCTATGCACAGACGCACTCTTATTTTATTCAAGAAACCACAGACAATATCAGCTGCGCCATCTCGCCCGTATGCGCCATCTCTCCCGGGTTTACCCTATAGTTTTTAGTCTTATTGAGCTGTTCAAAACCAGTAATTTCATCATTTGTAATATTATAAAATAAATGTGACTTTATGGACATCTCATCCATACAAAGTATGCAATCTCTCCCTTCTGGTGTTAAATTTTCTGCTTTTTTTTAATGGCACTGAAAATAAATGGGTTTAAACCCGCACCTATCGCCCAGTTGTGTGTTATCCGAAACAGAGTCCTTTCAGATGGAAGTTTCAAAATGCCTTTTAGGAATCTGTAAGCCTTTGGTCCCAAAAAATATAATGTTAAGGCAAATTGTTTAAATTCGCTGCTGTCACGGACACCTCCAGAGGAATGTTGGAAATACTCTATTTGAGCTTTAATCAGCCGAATCGACATATCTGATAAGTTTTTACTTTTTAAGTACAACTCAAACTGTTTGTCAGTTATTATGTCCTCCTTGAACAATAATCGCACTTCCCTCTGCAGACCACGAAGTTTTTTCATTAATCTGCTTTTTCTGGGTGTGTGGCGAGTTAATCTTTTAATTGTTTGAGTGGTTCCCTCCACTGAAAATACATATATGTTAATTCTGTGAATAACACATATACAGGACACATACCTGCAACTGGCACTGGCATATGGATGTGGGTGTCTTCAGTAGAACTTCCTCCAGGACCTGAAAACCATACAGTAGTTATAATAATATAATAGCAATTGATGAAATTAAAATGTGCGATGTATCCTTCAATCACTGTTGCTATTTCATAAGATATGACTACTTACCACTTCCTTTTACGGCAACTGTGTCCATTTCTTCATGTATTGGAGAAGCAGTTTTTATAGCTGTAAAAGAAGTAGGTGTAATATAATGTAATTTATAACATAGTAAATAAAATATAAATTTACCTTCTGGTTTTGCTAGAATATCTGCTTCATCTAAAGGATATATTCCTGTAAAGTTTACATATTGTAAATACTGCAGTTTTTGGAATTTATAAGATTAGGGGCCGGTTAAACAAATACGGATCAGTTTGATCACGGTGTTAACCTCGGATGAAACCATTGTAACAATGAATTTAAAGCGTTGTTATTGGTGTTGTGATAGTTTGATCTGAGGTTACAACGCAACTGATCTGCAATAGTTTAACTTAATTGATCATCTAAGTGCAACTTATACTTCAAATACCCTATAGCTCACTTATTACAGGTTTCAGGCATGTTTATGTAACATCCCCTGTTGGATATTGGATCCAGTTTTTTGTTGCTCCTTTTTCCGTTTACCATTTTTGTCCTTGTCTCTCCTGAAGACCACCAGTTGCACCGTATCTTTCGTGGTGTGCGCGCTCGTGCCATTTTCGCTAGCAAGACCAAGTCAACTACTGCACCCCTTGGCCTGCAGTCCCACTGTTCTACAACCTACTTACGTAAGTCCTGCTCTTACTATTCGCTCTCCTACGCGACATAAAACTGACATTCTGTAGTGTAACTTTTTTTCCACTTCACTAGCTATTATTGCTTGTTAGGTCTTGGCTTGCCTTGCCTAGTGGTAGCAAGCACGTGGTCTACGCAGAACTCTAATTCTGGGCGTGTTAGCCGCTGTGTTGTCTTCTGGACCCGGAGAAGGTCCGAGAACACTTTGGCATCGTTCTGACGAACGGTTGTCATTTTCTGTAATGTTTCTAAAATAACTCAAAGAAACAATAAAGCAAATTGTAATAGATTAATAAGAGTTCGATACTTCGTATCGACATAAAACTGGATCCAATATCCAACACCACCAATGCTTTTGTTTAAAACGTACGGATGATCATTATTTTTTAATCAACTATTTACATTATTTAAGCTATGCCTTACCAGGTGACTCAGCAACGTCTGTATGCAATGGCGTCACAGCTCTACTCCCTTCACCTGAATTAACAATAAATGATAATATTAAGGTATTTTTTCTAATTCTAATGTTGGATAAGCGTCTCTCTTCTGACGGTTTTTCAAAAGGGATGAAAACATGTAATCTTCAAAATGCACACTGCAAACGCGTAAGCGTCCATAGCATTGCGTTGCTGAGTAGCGGAGAATATCTGCCTTTCCAAAGTTCTTTTGCCACAGCAAACACCTTCGCAAAGAAAAATATGATCACCATCCCCAACCAGAAGCCTTACCTTTCATCATCGTTAGGAAATCTAAAGAAGCTAAGATTTCCGTTTTCCGCAGAATTTCTACTACAACAGCAACAGTAATGTGTACCAGCGCGTTTTGGAGGCATAATAGGAACAGACCCGCATAGGGTACGAAACATAGGTAGCGTTAATATAATCGGAGCGTTGCGGAGCGTATATACGGGGTGAGAATCGAAGCGTCATGGTGTATGAATGTAGAGTGAGGTATGCGGAAAGCATATGCAATGCAGGTCACACTGGGACAAGAAGGGATTCTCAAAGCCCTGCTGAATAACACGAAATGAATATGTGCCAGTGAAAAAAAACCTGGGAATTTTTTAACTTTTTTTTCGAATAATTTATGTTCAAGTGTTTAAGGAATCTGAGCGGTTGTGATTAATGAAATTGAATGTTTATAATAAATAATATACTGGTACAATGACGAAAAAAAGGTGTGTGCAGTTTACAGGAGAGCAAGATCAATTCAAGTAAAGATGTGCACGAAGTAAAACAACCTTTTAATTCTTTTTTCGATTATTGAGTAGACACATTTCATCAGTCCCGCTCTCCACTTCCATGGCAAGCCTTCCACGAGGGAGCGAAGCTCCCGAGTATATTCCTGAACACCAACCTGACACCTCCCTTCCAGGGCAAGCTTTCTTCGAGGGAGCGAAGCTCCCGAGCCCATTCCTGAACACCAACCCTGACACCCCCCTTCCAGAGCAAGCTTTCTTCGAGGGAGCGAAACTCCCGAGTCTATTCCTGAACACTAACTCTGACACCCCCTTTCCAGGGCAAGCTTTCTACGAGGGAGCGAAGCTCCCGAGTATATTCCTGAACAATGAGGCTCCGATAATTCTTATCTAAGCTAGATCGGGTGCTCCCGGCTCCCCAAAACCCCTATTAACGGAGAAAGGTGCATAGGTATAAAGGGTTCGCGATCTTTAACTTTTTTTTCGCTTGATAAGGCTTTTTCCACGAAAGTAAGACACGTTCTCTCTTAATTTGTTGTTCACCTCTCCATCTCTATCTAATATTGTATAATTCTTTTTTTCAGAATGTTTCCTTTGCCTTGAATCCACGGATCCCTCCCTCCTTCTTTAACACCCAAAGACATGGGCGGTACGATGTGAAGAATCGATGGAAACTATCGACTTTGGATTTCCTTTCCTCCTACTCACTTCCGCATTTCGTATCACCACGATAACAGGATTAACTTGCATCACAGTTTATGATGGCACTCCGCACTATAGGTAAAGCAAATCAGATTACCCACAATTCAATGTTAATAATTTACTTTTATAGAACGTTTTTGCCCCCAAGACCACCGCAACCCACCATACGTTTACGGATCACCCTGCTGCAGAAATACTTGGGTACAGTTTTGCTTACGGACGCCGAGACGTTGGGCTACCTGCTACACCACTTACCCTTTAATTTTACTCAAGACTAAAATAACACTGGGCTCATTATGTCGACGTATACTAAGTTGTACTTGATGGCTGAGTTTACGATGTGCTATGTGACTTGAAATAATTTTCCATTATCACAACCATCTGTGTACTTACTTTTTTTTCTAATAAATCCACTGAAACTGAATTTGTATTATTTCCGCCTAAACATAATCATCAATCGATGTAGTAACGCCATATACAGGGTGACATAGAAAAAAGTACATTGTATAGTGCCATACAATAGAGGACACTAAAATAAGAAAAAAAGTTCCTATGAACATGGGTCCGCAAGGCCTTCGGTTAAAAGATACGGGGTGTTGAATGTTAATTTTTTTTTATTTATTTGCAAAAACAATGATGAATGCTTCAACAATTACATTTTAATAGAATGATGAAAAATATGATTAATTAAAACAAAACATTAAGTTTTTAGAAGATGTTCAAATTGTTGCCCTTGTACTTCAATACATTTTTCTATTCTTCTTCTTAATGATTGATGGCATCTTTGAAATATTCCTGGGTTATTACGAAATCTATCTGCCGATTCCATAATTCTCATCCATAATTGTTCTTCATTATGTATTTCTACAGCATAAACTTCATTTTTCATAAAACCCCAAAATGAAAAATCGAGAGGATTAAGGTCGGGACTACGAGCTGGCCAGGGTACAGGCCCCCCTCGACCAATCCACGTATTTCCAAATCTCCTGTCCAAATAATCCCTTGCCACTCGAGAAAAGTGCGCTGGCGCCCCATCATGCATGTAATACATTCTTCCAATAATGGCCAATGGGACATCCTCTAATAATGTGTTTAAATCATTCTCCAAGAAATTTCGATACAGTGCACCTGTCAATCGATTGGGCAATCGAAATGGGCCAATTAAGTAATTGTCGATTATACCTGCCCACACATTAATAGAAAACCCATATTGGTGACTTCGAATTACAGTTTGATGAGGATTTTCATCACTCCAATGGTGCATGTTATGTAGGTTCAGAATACCATCACGACTAAAACCAGCTTCGTCAGTAAACAAAATTGATGAAATAATGATTTGTCTTTGGTTTTGAAACCATTCGCAAAATTGTACACGAGGAAGAAAGTCATGTTCCAGTAGTGAATGAATTTTTTGGAAATGATATGGGCGAAGAAGTTGTTCTTTGAAAATTTGTCTAACTGATTCACGGTTAAGGTTTCGCACCGCTAAACTTGTTTTTCTGGTGCTTGTTCTCGGATTATTTTCTACCATTCGTAAAACAGTTTCTTCGTTTCGCACAGTGCGACGAGTTCTGGAAACCCCACTATTCACTTTTGGTTTTTTAAAACAGCCATCTTCTCCCAAACGCCTATGCACATCAATAAATGTTCGAACATTAGGAACTTGTCTTAAAGGATATCTTTCTTGATAGATACGTTGAGCTTCGTAAGAATTTGATCTAGCTTCGCCGTAACACATAATCATGTCCCTGTATTCTTCAAAAGTGTAGTGAACCAGTTTTGAAAGCAAGTTTGAATAATCAGTGAGAAAACCAATGAAAAACGTAATCAAGAACACAAAATACCTCTAACAATTATTACATTAGTTTGACAAGTGTCATTATGACTCATTATTTAATTGTTATTTATCATTTTTTTTGCAAAGGTTACTTTGGCGCTTTTTTAATAATTTGCGTGCATTGTCGGCTTTTAGATGCATTTGTACTGGAACCATTGCTTCTAGCGACTTGGACAAGGTATACCTTTTTTAAGTATAAAAGAAGGGATAACAAATTTTTTAAGTCGAAAATGATATACAGTGTATAGCAAAAAAGTTAGGACCTATTCAATACATTTTGTTTTTGCAAATAAATAAAAATAAATTAAAATTCAACACCCCGTATCTTTTAACCGAAGGCCTTGCGGACCCATGTTCATAGGAACTTTTTTTCTTATTTTAGTGTCCTCTATTGTATGGCACTATACAATGTACTTTTTTCTATGTCACCCTGTATTATTCGTAAAACTCTTTTTCGTCAACGTTTGCAATTATCAACGAAATAATAAAAAACACATTTTAAAATTTGACAAACTTTATATTGTGGAAAACATATTTCTTAATAACTACATTTTTATGGCCCCGTCTCCGTCCTCGGCGGCCGCCCCGGTGGCCCCCGCGCCACGTCCCTGAGCCGCCGGCCTTGGCCACTTCTTGGCCTTGCGGCGGCTGCTGCGGCTCCGGCTCCGGCTCCTTTGGCTCCTGGGGGCGGCTCTCACCTTCTGAAGGTTTCGGGACTGTTGCATTCTCTTCTACAAGAGAAAATTCAAATTACTAAGGCGCTAACGGCATTTTTCGACAAATTTTACTTCAAGCATTTACCTAATTCAACAAACGTTACTTACCTTTGCCGTCCATTCTTGGGCACTGTAAACAATTAAACAAACACCGGTCGCGTATCACGGCACTGTAACCATTGACGACCCGTGTCTTGCAACAAAGTGCACGAATCACAATTGATAAAAAAATAAACTGTTTTTTAAATAACTTTATTTCGTAACGACCATTTTTTTATACGTCGGAAAACGGCCACCTCCGGCCGCGAGGCCCTGCTGCGCTGGTACTCTCTGCAAATAACAAAAACTGTGGCGCCACACGACAGACAACATTTAAAAAGTACCTTATCGTCTCGACGTTAAGCCGATACTCACGCACCGCCCTCTCGGCCCCCGTGTATTTCTAAAAAAATAGAAACGCATTACACCTATTTACCGGTACGACGGGTAAGAAGTACTTACTTTGTTCACCCTCCTCTTTTTCAAATTCAGGTCTCTCGCCATGTGCCTGCAACTTTGTTATTATAAATAAACATACGGCTAAACGCGTTTGTCTTACCTAAGCCAGGTAGTGGAGATGCCGTTGGCATTGACATAATTCAACGTCTCTTTGACTATCTGCAATAAAAAAAAAACCGTTAATTATATGCACGAAGGGGCTTTTCGAAAATGACTTGCCTCCTCACCGCTCATCGTGACACTGACACCATATAACAAGCACCTATAGAAATGAAAGTACTGTATTATCAACTGAACGTATATTACTAGCGCCATTAGTGGTTGTGGGGGCAACTATTTGCAAAGTGGCGGGAAAATTTAAACTTATATTTTAGTGCTCATATAGTAATGATTTCACCAGAAATTAAAATACATCACACAAAGATACATTATAGAAAGTTAAACTTGCTTAGTGTTTACAAGGCTTAAATGTTGGTCATTTAAATACACATGACAAACAAAAACCTATTTGAAACAAATGATGAGCAAGTTAAACTCTCCATCATTTACCTACTATGTGATGTATCATAATTTCTGGTGAAATACTGAAAGAGTTAAAGTAATAAGTTTGTAAACAGCAAATAAGAAAAAAAATCACTGATATAGAAATAGTAATATTTTTATTGCGTTATTTCTAAACTGGACAGCTAAAAAAACATTTGATATTATAAAAGATGTAAGCATCTTAAAAATCTAGTGTGCAGCGAATAAAATACTAATAAATAAACAAAATTGCGTGTATATAATGTGGGTAATCTTATATTAAGAAATAATATTAAGAGTCAATGGAAAAGTAATAAAAACAACACAGAATAAAACATTCAATCACTTTTTAAGAAGCATAGCATAGCAATATGGGAAGAAAAAACAGAAAACATTTAACATAATAAATACATCATAATAGATATAGATACATCACAAGTGCAGAGTATGACAGGATCATATACTATCAAAGACCTAAATTTAGAAATCATTTAATGTTTCTTTGCTGTCTTTCTTCTTTTTAAATATTTGTTATGTGCTTCCACCCTAATGGGGTCTATTAACTTTGAATGTGGTAAGTTTGTTAAGACACACTTAAATTTTTCGTTGTTTCCCTTTAAAATTAAATTAACTTGTTTAGTCCAAAAAAAGTAATTGTGCATACAATAAGTTCACATACTAGTTTCCCCAAATTTGTATGTATACTACAATTTAAAACTGAAAAATTAATGTATTTAAATAACATTGCTTCAAGAGTGCCACTAATGTTATAAATATGACATAACCGTGGGATGCAATAAAATAGTCTGCTACACGACTCTGTTACCACAAAATATAGGTAGCCTCCTGGTTCTACCAACGATGACTTCCTATAAGTCTTAGCCTGTATAACCTCCACAGGAATATCACCATCTGAGTGTAGCAGCAGACGTTTGCATTCATCACAATTACCGAATTTTTTTAACATTTTTTTTTGCAACATATCCTGCTATATAGGCTAACGTTGCCCTGTCTACCCTACTTTTTCGTCCACCAACAGGTAAATCCTCAATATTTACTTCCATATCAATTTCACTGGCATCTATAGGGGTAACACCAGCCATTTCTTCACCCGTTAAAAATGTTCTTAAATTATCTAGTACACCCGATGAAAAATCTTCCTCGCAATTGGCGCCAGGAGAATGGGTTGAAAAGAAGTTATTAACAAGAAGAGCTTTAAATGACGTTATAAAATGTGCCACATCAGGATACATGACAAATCTTGTATGTCCCCTTAAACTTGAGAAAAAGTTTTCCAAGCAATCTTGGTTCATTGCTCTTGGAAGAATATAACTCATTCTTGTCAATAACTTTTCTCTAAGTATTAAAAAACCTCTTAAGGTTTTAACAAGGTTTACAATGGATGGTACTTTTACATGCTTTTTGTTTTTAGCATCAAAAAATGTAATAGAAGATAGTAGTATCTTGATACTATTTTGCCAGAAGTCCTTGTGTCCAGAACTTCTAGAGATGCTACCCTTTAACGCTTTGCTTAATGCAGCCGTTTTAGAATTGCCATTCAAACTGTCAAACAGCTCATCCATAAAAAGAATGAAGTCGCCAGTTTCTTCTGCTTCATTTGGCAAATCATATTCACATTTTGTATCTATGAAAAAATAGCAATTAAGTAAAAAGATTGTTAAAACAAAATAATATTATACTTACCCCATTTTGAAAGCCTCTTGAGTAATGCACCAACTGAGTGACTGAAAACTCGGGTCATGGTTGAGACTTTCATTTTGTTCATTTTATCAACCATGACATGGCCGTCAGTCAATTTTGGACAAAGACGAACAAACTCCATTCGATCAAGCATATATAAAGCGACTATATGCTGCCAACGAGCTATCTTTTTTTGGCCATCTTGCTGATAATATAAATCTTTTGTCAAAAGATTGTTTCTAATTCCTTTAAATAAATGAGGAACATCGAATAAAGGAATTACTTCTTGTTCATTAATACAGAAGCCACTGTATTTGTTCTCCACGCCCTTACGTAAGCACTKCTGCGCTGTGTCTCGAAGAAGTGAATTTATGACCGCTTGATTGGCAGAACCCTGGTCACATACAGTCCCAATTACCTCCAGACCCGCTTCTTGGCACTGTTTGATTACTTCAATCAACAGTGATTTCAACTGACCACTCTTGATAGGGCCATTACTAAAAGTAAACGAAACAGCTTGTTTCCACTGACGATTTATGCCTTTAATCATAAAAACATTGACATGATCAGCAATATGCGGTTTTCTTTTGTCGTTGCCGTAGTCCTCCAAACCTTCTATTATGTTCAGCCTGCGATTGTATGTTAGAAGTGGTTTTATTGCTAGTTCATCAAACACAACTACACATAGCTTATCATTTTTGGATTTTAAATTCTGAACTGCTTGTCTAATACTACCAAAAATGTTTTTATTAATGCCAGGTTGATATGGAATCTGGTTCAATAAATTGGTTAGGGTTCTTCGTGATGGCAGACTAAATATCATCGATAACAAGCGATATCCTCTACCACTTGCCTTCAGTAAGACAATCACAAAATTTTCTCACTCAAAGAAAATCTACGGGCACGAGGTTTCTGTTGTTGCGTTCTAATCTGCTGCATAATGAATGTATATGTTGATTCATTTACGGTATGCAGTAAATTACAGAACTGTTGGTTTCCTGCAAGCATTGTGGCGTTTCTTAATCTTTCCTTAAAATTATTGATTTTGTGTTGCATCACAGCTGTCCGCTTTCCCCATTCACCACCAATGGCTTTATAAAATTTTTGGCACCTTGGTGTTAAATCTCGCTGTCGTGTTACACCAACTTGCTGGAGAATCCCGCGAGTTTTTTTCGTTTTTACTAAAAACAACAATAAATATTAATATTGCTACATATAAAACGTTCAAACTATTTAAATTTAAAATGTAAAACCTCCAATAACAGTAACAAAAATAATATACCTAAAGATTATATTACCTTTTTAAAAATAAACTGTTTAATTGAATGAATGCAAGAAAGTACAGTTCATTATATGTAGATACAGAAACTAACAATGTTATTTTAATATATGAATACTTTATTTTAAGCAATAATGTGAGAAAATAATTAAATGTAGTAAGACTTGTAGGTACTTTGTACATTGCAATAAAAATATTACTAAGTAGTAGACTTTATGTAAGTACATTGCATCATATCTGTTTTTCGAAATAATACATACCTGGAGTCTTATCAGCCGCCAAAGAAACATTCACAAATTTCTTTCCTGTAGGTGTGCTTGCCCGTAGTTCTGGGGAAATTGGTTGAAGAGGCGACATTATTCCACCTGCAAATTTTAAAACAAATATAAAAAATGCTATATTTTACAATCACACTAGACAAACCTGATGTGCTAGGCTGTGGCATTACTGGAATTAATTCTTTATGTTGACCTTCATGTTTTGAGCCAGCTATAACAATTCACACCGATATATAAGAAACAAAAAATAAAGAATAAAAAAAATAATAACTTACAATTGATTGCAAATGACCCAGGTAAAGTGTATGATTGCGATGAATCCTTCACCAATTCTGTTGCAACAGATGCTGAAATGAATATACAATAATTGGACCAATAACAACGCATATAAAAACTTACAAGTTGCAGGGGATGTTCCATGTTGTTCGTCAGCAATTATTTCTACAGATTGTCCTGCAAACAAAAAAATACTTATAAACGAAATTCTTCTATTATGTGGAAGTTATAACGTACCAGTACTTGGTAAATTTATTGTTGGAACTGCATCTTTACGAAGGCCTCGCATAGTTCCCGGAACCTTAGAATCCTCAGTGAAATGATTTTCACAAACAAATTTTTTATTCAATGCATTAACTGAGAGTTCACGTAATTGGGAACATTGAATATTTTCAACCCAAAGTTGGCACAATTTGGGGTCTCGTGGAAAACGATGTCGTCTGCTTAGTTTATCAGTGCAGCTGGGTACGCTGCATTTATTTTTGTATTTATGCTCCATTGCAAGCAGGATGTGTAATTTAAATACACTACTAAAAATAATTAATAAAGGTAAACAAAGAACAATTTGCACTGCAGTTGCAAACTTACCAAAAACGGCGTGTGTACTTAATTACTTTTAAAAGGTAAATCTACACAGAATTGTAGGAATCCATATCTACCAATTTCTGATATGAATGAGCCTCAGAACTGTCCAACAATTAATTGAGAACAAAAAACTATTTTCAAACGAACGCAACTTCTAAAGATCAATGACATATAGACCATAACGTTTGAAAACAAACTCGACAATCACAACTGAATGAATTTCTTTTTAAAATATGAGTAACCATAACCGCTGCCGACGTTGCGCTTGCGCAGTCTTTTCATCGGTCGCACGACTACAACTCGTGCCCTCCAACGAATGTGGGGCAAACTATTAGCCAAGATGTAAACCATGAAAACTTTCCAGTCTAAGTTTATTTTGTGTATGCACTGACACTCTGCTGACACTGAAGGGAGTATTTTCGCGACACCATGACGACGGATTTTAGCGAACAGTCACATACAAAAATTATACCTATTTGCCAAACGTTTGCCTCAACTTTTTAATCGCTGCGGCATTTGCCACATGATCCTCCACACGATGCGTCCAATGCCAAAGCCAGTGAAAAGGCTAACTTGAGTCCAACGTTTCGGCCAGCGTGAAAGTTAATATTTATTTCTTATTAATAACTACAATTTAGCATAATAATAATTGGGTGAGCTATATAATTGTCTTTATCTCGTGAATAAACCTTTAGAAATGAATAGTGAAGAAGAAATTATAGCCGCAAGCAGTATTTTGCTTAGTTCCTGTGCGTATTTAATACGGCWAAAGTTCTTAAAAAAGCAGAGGCGCAGAAGATGGTGGATGCTGTCTCTCAACAAAAGCCGACAAAGGTAAGTTACAATTTAAATTGGTGTTCTATTAAAAATGTAAGTATTTATTTTCTCTATTATTACAGATATGATGCTACAGATTTGTTGATAGACCTGAGAAGAGATTTATCCGGAAAATTTGAAAATTTTTGTAGAATGTCTGCCGTGGATTTTGAATACTTACTAAATGGCATTGCAGCTCAAATATCAAAAACAGATACAAATATGAGGAAGTCCATTCCAGCCCAAGAAAGACTAGCGGTTACTCTAAGATTTCTAGCAACTGGAGATAGCTACCAAAGTCTTTCTTTTTTATTCAAAATCTCACCTCAATTAATATCAACTATAATACCTGAAGTTAGTAGCGCTTTGATTGGTTTACTCAAAATTAGAACAAAGGTAAGTAACGCCAGCATAGAGTTTTAATGCATTTATTTTGGTAAAAAACTGAAATACATTCTACAATATAAATAAACAATAACTCTTATTAACAAATTTACAAACAAAACTATTTTAAAGAACTTCCTAAATATTATTGGGTATTTGTTTCAAGTAATTCACGAGTGTTGCCGATACCTCCGGTATTTCTTCATTTGTTGATGGTAAATAAACGTATTGCAAAGAGGAATTAGGTGAATGAAGAGAGTTTGAAGTGGACTCGAGAGATTGTGAGGTGTGGTGGGTGTGGAACATAGAAGTATTATTACCAGAATCAATTTGTGCTATTTCGGCCTTAAAAATTAAATTATTGATTTCATGCATTAAAAGTTTTTGTGTTCTCTGATTTAATGTTTTCAGTTTAGCGGCCACCAAATTTCCAAAGATTGAGCATTCATCTTGGTGTTGAAAATTATCCAGTTTTGGGCGTTTGTGTAAATTTTCTAATGCATCTGAAGCGCGCTTCATAGCTTTCTGAATTACGGTGTCGAAAGGTGTACGTGGTGTTTTAATTCTTTTGTCTCTAGGTGGTGTAGCGGTAATTTCGCCCTGTGAATTACTATCATTCAAACCTGCACTGCTGATTGGTGAATCAATTTGCTCACTGTCGTCGTTCCTATTTTCGGGTGAGGCGGGATTTGATTGTTCAATATCTTCACTCTGTTCATCCTACAAAATTATTATACATGTTTTATTTTGTCACAGCTTTAATGCCTATAATTATTAGATCTTTATTTGTTTCAGCTTCCACGGAGTCATCAAGAATGGGAGAGGGTTGCTGAAGATTTTGATCGTTTGTGGAATTTCCCCAACTGTATATGAGCTTTGGATGGAAAACACATTCTTATCCAAGCTCCCTTTAATAGTGGGTCTGAATTCTACAACTACAAAAATACGTTCAGTATTCGTAGTCGTATAATGAAACCCTATCCCGGAACACACAGAAAAGGTTCTAGACAACGAATATATAATTACCGTCTATGTAGAGCTCGACGAATAGTAGAAAATGCTTTTGGAATTTTAGCAACAGTTTTTCGCATTTTAAGAGCACCAATAATATTACAACCGAATAAAGCATCTTTAGTAACCCTTACTTGTGTATTGTTGCACAATTTTTTACAAAACAGTAAAACATCCAGATTAATTTATTCTCCAGCTGGAACATTTGACAGGGAAGAAGAAGGGGGGATAATTCCAGGGACATGGCGGACAGAAATGATGCAGATAACATCACTTCTTCCACTGCAGAAAACTGGCCGAAAAGCCACAGTTGAAGCTCAAACTGTGAGGGAAGAATTTACCAATTTTTTTATGACAGCTGGCAAAGTTGCATGGCAGGATTTATATTCTTAAAAATTCCTTACTTTATGTGAAGCAGCATTACTCAGAAATTTAACTTGATATTGGATTTTTTGCTTGTTTGAAATATATTTATTACATAGTCTCTATTTTTATGAAATAACACTTATTTTTACATACCATATGTATAATACTGTAAGGAAATAAATTGACTCTTACCTCCGTATTAATGGTTTCATTTGCTACTCCTGTTCTTCTCAAAAATCGATGCATTTTTTCGAACGCAAACCAGGAGGGCTTATATATGTCCTCCTCTGCCGTGCCCGTCTTCATGGAAGCTATAACTTTTCTTTTAAGCGTTCTATACGTTGACATTAAGCTTTCCTTTTTTCTTTTGAGAAAATCAACGGAAACATCTACACTCAGTTCATCTTTAATGCTGTGCCATGCATCAGTTATGTAATTTCTATTTTTGTGATTTATGTTTATTGGGTCCCAAATGGCCGGGTGTTTTTCATAAAGTGAGAGAAACTCTAACACTAACTCGTTACTCCAACATGACTCCATTATACCTCTTATTTATATCACTATATATTGTAATAATAACAATCGCCCCCCTCCACGCTTCACACACACTAATTAAACGAGTGTTATTAATAATAAATATCACATGCAACGCAGTACTACCCCCGACAATCGCAACACATCGTGTGGATGATGCAACAAATGCTTTGTCGAACCAACGCCAACGTTCGTCAATCCCTTTGATGTGTGAAACTTTTACCGTCCTATAGTCGAACGTCCACGAACGCCAACGTTGGCCAACATTTGTGATGCGTCGTACATCCACACGATGTGCCAAACGTGCATTTGTCCAACGTTTGTATACGTTGGACGCATCGTCTGGAGGCCACTTAATGAGAATGTTTCGCTACAAAAACAACTCAAATTCACATAGAATGCTACACATGTCGGGAGTGTAGGAATCTGCGATGGGTACAGGAATTTTCAAGTCGATAATGCAGGAATTTTCAAAATCTGTAATGCAGGAACTGGCAAGTCGACAATGCAGGAATTTGCACAACGTTGTAATATAGAGACCTGTTTTGCCGACGCGGTGTTGTCGGATCGTGCACTTTTTACGATTTCTTGGGGAAACCGACAGGGAATCCCGGTCTACGATTTTTAGCGAGTGATGCGATTTTTCGCGAGCGATCGGTGGCTTCGGTATGCGGTGTTGCCGGATCGTGCGCTTTTTACGAATTTTGGGGGAAATCGACGGGGAAATCCCGGCATGGCGGATTCGGGACTTCCCCGACGTTTTCGAAAGCGGTGTTGCCGGATCGTGCACTTTTTACGATTTTCTGGAGAAATCGAAGGGTGCATCTGGGAATGGCGGATACGTGATTTCCCCGACATTTCTGAAAGCGGTGTTGCCGGATCGTGCACTTTTTACGATTTTCTGGGGAAATCGAAGGGTTCATCTGGGAATGGCGGATACGGGATTTCCCCGACAATTTCGAAAGCGATGTTGCCGGATCGTGCACTTTTTACGATTTTCTAGGGAAATCGAAGGGTGGCACGGCGAAACATTCGAAAAAGACGTGAATTGCGATTTGCGACCTTTCATCCCTCGATCGATCCCACTATTGATAACCGACTTCCTATGGATCAAGGGATCTAGCAGTGCAAAATATAGTACATACTGCATGAAACTGACAATTTTTAGATTGCAGAGAGAGCAAATTTTTCACAATTCTTATTTTGTTGATACAAATGTTACTCAATGACTTGAAATGTTTATTTTAAAGTATATACCTTTTAGGCATAAATTGTTTTATTATTTAAAAATGCTAGTACAGACTATTATTATGCGCTGGATACATTCAAGTGATATATCATACAATTTAGTACTTGCAATCATGACTTAGTGTTGTTTTTAAAATTCATTGCGTTCTGTGCTTTTGTAGTGGACACCACACCCTTTTGGAAGCCTAAGTCAACATACGTGTCGTCATATGTCAAGTTTATTTGTATTATTGCGAAGATGCAATTGCTTCAATAAATTTAAGCTGAGACTCGGAGGTTAAGAATGAAAATTGGTGGTCACCATATTCAGCTATAATACTATCATCGTTCCTTTTATTTTACAGAAAACGGTATGCAATKATGAAGAACTTAAAATGTCTAGACTTTATAACCAAATTCAAAGTTCAAGGTTGTATGAGTCGAACGACAGTTAGTTGTATCTCTAACTACATAATAAACATTGGAGGAAAATGCGGTAGTTCCTATTATGTATGAATTTTCTAGACAGTGTTGTTAACAGTTTGAATATGTATAAATGACAATAACAAAATGTCACAACTGAATTTTTGTTCATATTACGCGGTGCATACAAAAAATGATACCGATGAAAATTAAAACGTACTTTTTGTCGAACTTTTCTCGATCTTCAACTATCTGTTTAACTGCAATTTTTGTTTCTTAACTGATGTTTTATTATACAGGCGGGCAGGCTTATGTTTAATTTATTTTTTATTATCACTTAAAGTTGCCTAACGAAATTTGTTACAGGGGCATTATTCACTTTGTGCATATAGCGGTTAAATATCCATGGTATTATGATTAGTTATAGTGTAATAAAAATGGATTAGCAACTTCTTTCGTGTACCTAAAGTGCTAACTGTTCGCTAATAAAGCAGTATCGAGTTGGTTAAAAGTTATTATAACTTAGGGCTTCGCCAAATATTGCAGTGGACTTTTAAAGGATTTGTCTTTTATAAATACACACCTAACATTTATGATTTGTAGTTACACTATTGTTAAAGGTCGAGTGTGTAAAATCTAAGTAGATTTATTAGAAATGCACATAGATTGAGTTTAAATATTAAGTCACAATAAATTAATACCATGGCTGCTTATAAAGAGAAAAAAAAGAAGCAAAATTACATAGGAATTATTTGGCAACCATCATGTCTTCTATTACGGTACCACATTATATGTAATATACAATTACCTAAAATGAAGGGTATAAATTAAATTACACAGAAAATTTATATACTTATGCTCATACTCCATTGTGTAAGATGCTACTATTAAATAGTAAATAGCTTAGAAATAAGCTGATGTTTGAATGTGATGTGCTTCACGAGTTTTGGCAGTAGTTTAGAAGATCGTTTTTACATAACGATCATTTTCAAAGAGCATTAGAACTATAATATTACAATGAACTCAGACGTGCAGAATTTTGTCCACTTTTCTTATTGTTATAGGGTTTATAAAATTAGTTGTAAAACTCTAGCCAGGATTTGAAGGTCGACTTTATAATTTCCAATTTCGGCAACTTCGAAGGCTTATGGACGAAGGCATTTCTTTTTACGTATTTACCACGTTTTTTCTAATATTGCGCTCTTTAATTTTAAAATGTGTCAAAGGGTCTAGTTTTTACCTTTTCTTTCGCAATGTAAAGCTTTAGTGTTGATGTTGATCTAAATAATGAATATTTTTGATGCAATGGTCAGCAAAACCTGTTGTGTCTTTAAGTTTTGCAATAGGTCCACTAATCCTATTTTTGATGGCTCTACCTATTTGTCCCGTGTATACAGTATCACACTGCATGTATGTTAACTGGTAAATTCTGCTAATCTCAAAGTATTGGATTTTGGCTTTTTTTTAAACTAAAGGATGTCTATTATATTATTTAACTATTATTATTTAAAGCAAATATTTACTTCTTTGGTAGGTATAATTTGGTTGGGTGAAAATATGTTCTTTATCATTTACGTTTGCATTGTACAGCATTTTATGTATTCTAGCTTTATATTGTTTTTTTTTGTATTTAGTTTGTACATCATATCCATTGTTAAAGACAAACTGCTACTGAAATGTTTCCTTTTTAGGTGATATATTTACCAGTTTGTTTATTAAACTGTAGAACACGGAATGCTTAATTTGTAATGATTGATTTTGGTATGTCAGGATTATCAGATCTAACTATGTTGGCATTCTGTAAATTTTCTGTAAAATGACGGCTTACTCCTATTTAGCGTATAGTATGATTCCAAAGTTTTGGGAAAAAACTCATTAGTTGGATTGAGTGATAAAAATTCATGTAAGAAAGCAGGTCATGGAAAGAAAATGTCACCCTTTATGTCATCTAAATAAGCAATGCAAAAGTTTTTGATTTCTGCTTTACATAATGTCTTATAAAATTGATCTTCGTCGAGGTATTTATAATCTGGTTTGGCGAATGTCGAAACGAGAGATTGTCAATATTTATCGAAATCAAACCATTATAATATACAATGTATAAACTTGCCTAAAAACAGTCGGCTCTGGGTTTTCAACGATTTAAGAGAGACAAGACTCATTGACGTAGCTAAACAAAAAATTGGAACGTCACAGCGAAAACTGGCCAAATAAAAACTAGTCTAAATAATTTCTCTTAAGTTTTTCGTACTTTATAATAGTCCTATTACATCGTATGCATACATAAAATTTGGATAAACGCTGTAAGCTAATTCGGGTTTTACGAAACTTTTTCCGCTGCCTGTATCGACAAGAAATTTTGCATTTAATTCGGGAATGAAAATAATTGGTAAATCTACGTTTGTATGGTTATTAAGATATATTATCGTTTGTTCTGTGAATACGCGGTGTGTTGAAAATTTTGTTCCTCGTTATCMAGATCATAATAWTTATTCTGTTCGGAATATAGTTCAGAGAATTCATATTCATTTGTATTTTCGGGTTCGTATTGTTCATTGTTTGTGTCGGAATAATTTGAACACTCCTCGTAAACATTATCATTTTCGTACGGGTCGTCAAATTTTGTGTTTACCGTTTGATTGAAAAGTTCTTCGGGAATGAAGCCTGGACGATTTTGTCTTTGCTGGGTTTTCTTACCAAAACCTGCAAATCTTGAATTGCGCGATGATGTGTCCATCGGCTCGGGCTTGGGTAATTTAGACATTTTAGATGAGGTTTTATTGCCAAATGGGATGTTTTGTTTAAAAGTTTGGCTTTGTGGAAACTGCGGTATTTGAGTGAATGCTGGCTTTTGTTGAAAAGCATTATTTTGTGCTCTTACAAATTGATTTTGTCCAAACGGTTGTGGGAAAGGCTGGCTGAATGTATTGGGTTGCCTAAAATAAGTTTGTTGTGGCGAGAAGGTGGGTTGACTGAACATTGGGGTTTGTCTGAAGTAGGGTGTTTGTGGCATGAAATTTCTGGGGGGCTGATGTCTAACGGTAGTTTGACTTTGATGTGGACGTTTTATTATTTATTTATATATTTATATTTATTATTCGAAGGGGCTCTGCTTTTATACAGAATGAAGTTTTCTTCTTCGAGAGCAAAAGAAATGGCTTGTTCTAGAGTTTGGGGATTCTTTAGACGTACAACTAATTGCATATGGTAATTTAGACCATTAATAAAAGTTTTCAGTGTAATGTCTTCATACTGCTGTATTTTTAGTAATTTCACTTCATTTGCATCAGTACCTGAGTTTAATTGCGAAACAAGCAAGCTACGTGTGTCTTGTAATCTTAGGCCAAAACTTTGTGGAGATTCGTTTCTATCAGGTCTCATAGAAATGAGATCTTGTACGAGGCAATCTATTGATCTTTGGTCAGAGAAAGTATTAAGCAATGCAGTTTTTATTTTCGCCCATGTGTCTAATTCAACACGAGATGCTATCAAATCAGCTGCTCTTCCAACCAATTTGCTTAGAATTGTGTCAAACAAACAAATGTTTATAGCTGCTCGCGGGTTGTTTGTATCTTGATGATTCGTTAAAAGATTTTCACAAGCTTTTAGGAATCTGTTTATCTGTTTTGCGTTGCCGTCAAATAAAGGAATATTGTCGGCTTGGTAGCGTATCATTTGATAATTGGGATTTGCCATTGCAATTTCCGGAATTTCAATCGTTAAGTTTTCTAATAGTTCTGATATGATATCCAGTATTTCCTATCTATTTTCACGGGATTAAGAGTAAGAATGGAATATGCACTTACTGCGATATGATTAGTACTGCGATGATCGGTGTCATCTGTTAGGTTGCTCGGTCCTCGGCGATTTTTGTCCTTGGAACCAGGGGTGTTGTTGGTTGGTCCTCGGCGATTTTTGTCCTTGGAGCCTGGGGTGTTGTTGGTTCTTCGGCGATTTTTGTCTTTGGAACCGGGGGTTGGATCGTTGTTGGCAAACGGTTAAGACCGACGACTTGAGACGATTTTTGTTCTCGTAGCCTCCAACAATATCCTACTGACTGCGCCAGTTATTTTCTTGCACGTCGAATGTTTGTTTTTAAAAAAACTTTATTTTACGTACAGAAATGTGAAGAAAATACACGAGTTGTCCGATATCCTCTCGACCAAGCTTCGCGTTAGATTCTTAATCTATTCATTGTTAACCTATATTTATAACCTAGGACAACAGAGCTGCTAAAGATAACAAACTGCAAACTCGTCGTCTTATAAAGTCCTTAGTAGTCAAGGTTGCGTATGTAACTCGGGTGTCGGTAATAACGGTTGGTGACATAAGAAAGTTATTCACGAGGAAAGGGCCGCCTACAAAACTAGCATGCGGCAAATACCAAGTGGACAACTCTCCCTGTCTAGTGTGAGCGGACCGCCTACAAATCTAGCATGCGGTGCACCCACAATTACCCGTCCCCTTAGTAGGTGTCGGGAAAACGGTTGCTGACGTAAGAAAGTTATTCACAAGGTGCGGGCCGCCTACAAATCTAGCATGCGGTGAATGCCAAGAGGACAACTCTCCCTATCCACTGCGAGCGAACGGCTTACAAAGCAAGTATGCAGCGCGCTCCACAGTCGGCAATGGTGAAATATAAGGGATCGGTTAAGGATGTGAGAGATAGGAAGGCCACCACAATACAGGTATTAAGTCTAGAGCTCACTCACCTAGTCACTTATCGGTGTGTACCGGAAGACGACTCGATTATAACTTTTTTGAAAACGGGAAAGCGGCACGCTTTATCCGCGGCAGTCGGACTGCTTAGCGGGAGAATTTGATGGCAGATGTCGTCAGTGCCACCTACGCGCGTTTTAATTGAACATTCCAGTATACCTCACCTTACCAGGAAATCACTCTGCCGGTGCAGGTGGAGCCAGGGCCGCATGTTATCAATGCCTGCCGTCTCTCGGTACCGCAACTGAGAACGACTGCCTCCCGGTATCTCAGCCATCTCATAACGGTCACCTTCCAAAACCTTCACCACTCTCAACGGACCACGCAACTTCAGCAACAACTTTTTCCTGCTTTCCGTAGCTGTCATGCTTGTAATTCAAATCAGTACCAGATCTCCCTCCTGGTAGGGCTATTTGAGAGTTCGACGTTGGTCAAACCGCTGTTTCTGTCCAGGCTGATACTAATCCTGGAAACGTGCGATTCGTTCCTTAATTTGCGTGACTACTGTTGTTTCATCCTCGCCAGGATCAATTTTTCTTTGAGAACAAAGACTATATCTCATTAATACTTCCATTCGCGTTGCCCCAAGCGCGCAATTTAATGTGCCATTTAAACCTAACTGAATATTGTGTACGTTATTGTCCCATGATTTTTCTGTTTTGCTGGTTTCTTTATGGGCTAAGGAATCTAGTATTGTTCTATTGTACCTCTCTATTATTTGTTCATTATCACGTGGCATAGCTACCGCATTCAAGTGGTGATATACGCTATATTCTTGGCAAAACTTTTAAATGCTTTACTAGTAAATTATGTTCCTCTATCACTTACAATTCTTTTAAGAGCACCAAAGATCTTTATCATATCGTTTAATGCTTTTATTGCACATTTTTTATATGTATCTTTTACATCATATAGTAAAAGGAATTTTGTAAAAGCGTCTATTCCCGCTAGTACATATGTATTTCAACTTCTACTCTTAACAAAATGACCTAAATGGTAAACGTGGACCGTGTGAAAAGAAAATACAATCCAGACAATTTTGAATATACTTTAGTATAAATCTGGGCATATCTTTAAACCAATATTGACTTTTGACTAATTCGTAAGTCTTATCAGAAGTAGTGTCAATCGTCATCGTGCGACATACGGACCTGATATTTGATCACCAATATTTCTATCGTGACAAATTAAAAAAATTAAATTCTTGATCGAACCATTATTATTATTACCTAAGGCGTTTTTTCGCGAAGCAGCGTTTTGAAGCTGGTTGAACCGTGTTTGAAAACATACATTCGAGCGTTAAAATAATGACTTCACGTTCGTAGCGTTTTCAATACGGTTTGAAATCATTTTACGGAACGTTTTGAACCGTGTTATAACCTCAAACGCCGCTTGGATGCTGTCAAAAAAAAAGAGCGTGCGTCACTCGTCTGATTATTGCTCGCCTCTTCTGCGTTTTCCAAATAATAAAATTGTTCAAGTTGGCACGAGAAGAAGCCGAGGATGATTATGTTTGAACAAAATACTGAAAATATGGTGGAACTTATTATAAACGACTATAAAATCGTTGTAGACGAAAATACAGCCAACGAATTATTAAACAGTAAGTTCAAAGTAAAACATGTAGATATGCATATCTGAATGTTTTGTTGTTTTCTAGATCCATCACTAGCAAGCACTTATCTTGAAAATATGAAGAAGCAGGAAGAAAAAAGCGTTGAAAGTGCTGAAAAAAGCGTTGAAAGTGCTGAAAATTCACAAAAACCAGTATCTATATGGAAATACAGTAAAAACCAGTCAGKAGTTGACCATGATGCAACACTAGTATTTCTTAGTTTACGGAAAGAGTTTGATGGAGACTTTAGCGATAAAAAAACCTGCAAGAACTTGATGTGGGGAAAAATTGCAAAACAAATGAATGAAATGGGTTTTTATGTAGGTGAAGGGATTGAAGGCCGAGAAAAGTGCAGGCAAAAATTTGCAAACTTGCAAGCCTCATACACAAAAGCTTTGCAAAAAAAGAAATCCACAGGTGAGGGGAAAATTAAGTTGCCACCATACTATACAGAGATTGATGAAATTCTCCGAGATAAACACAAAATCAATCCACCTGTTGTAATTGAAACATCTACGGATCCAGCAGCTGCCGAATGTAGTACTACCATCTGTGCTGATAGCGCCACTAGTAACGTAAACAAGGAAAATAATAGACTGGGTAGTATAAAAAGTACAGTCAGACCAAGGAAAGACAGTTTAAAGGACACTTTAGAAAAAATTCACTGAGAGAATTTAAATCAAAGGAAAGAGGAGTTTGGAGCTATGATAAATTTATTGCAAGAGCAAAATCAACAAAGGCACACACAAATAATGGCTCTGTTGAACGTCATTAATACAAATAATGAGAAAAGAAAGCGAAAGTATAGTGGTAGTGAATAGTGTTTATATATTAACATATGTATTTTGTGATTTTGTTCCTTTTTGAAATTCAGTTGTAATTTTGTTCCTTTTTAAAATAAACTTTTCAGCAATGTGTGAATTTTTTATTAAATGTAACTGTGGTTATCATAATATCGTCATTTTCATATACTGACATATCTCATTTTTCTTAATCTTAGGACAAGATTGATTATAAGTTCTTTGCTTAATCAACAAAAAAAGAGATTTATGAAAATGATAAGCATTTTGCAATAAAGTAATATGTTTACAACAAAAATACAAACAAAAATTCCTTTTCTCTATTTTATTTTATACATTTTCTTACAATATGAAAATGTTCTCACTATAATTCATAGTCATGGTTAGACATTAAAAATTCTGAGCTATTGTATCTCTCTTATTATTAGCTACTAACTGTGCAGCTAAATTTTGTGGTTGATTATCAAAATCTTCGTGATGGGGTTGAAAATTTTGCCAGACATCATTATTAATAAAACAAAAATTGTGCAAAACGCAACATCCTGCAATAATGGACACAGTTTTTTCCACACTGTTTACATTTATATTATTTAATATTCGCCTTCTTGTTTTTAACAGGCCGAATGTATGCTCTATTACCATGCGGGTGGTACTGTGAGCATTATTATAACTTCTTTGCCTCCTAGTGAGGTTTCCATTATCCATAAATAAAATAAAATATTAGTAATAAGTTCACAAGCTAATTTTATTCAAGTTTACCTGTATGGTGTCATTATCCAATTCATGAGTGGATATGCAGTCTCCTACTAAATGCAGGTTTCGATTAAAAAAGTATTTATCACGATTTTGATGAGTTCGGTTTGAATGTATATATCCGAATGCTGAAATATCTGAAACAGTTTTTGTCATACATATTGCTTATATATAGTGTATGTAAGTACAGATGGAGTTTTCAAAAGAAGGAAAAATATGTTTTGAATTTTACAAGTTTGCTATTTAATAGTTTAGTCAGATGTACAGGGTGTTTTAAAGCAAAATATTTTTTGTCTCGTCAACTACATTCCCATGAACACACTGTACATATTTAAGAATCACTGGCTTTCATACACTTACTCTGCTATCATGTACAGATCCAGGATACCCTACCAGAATACTTGTAAAATTTTTTTGTGGTATACATATGCCTTGAAGCTTTATTGAATGCTGCAACTTTCTGTCAATGTAACTGTCTTGTTGAGCTGCTGGAGGTTTAAATCTAATATTGCATACATCAATTGCTCCAATTACCCCTACAAAAAACATATTTGAAATATGAGTAAAAGAGAAATTATATACATATACAAACCTGGAAACCCAGCTCTTTGTCTGAACTCTTCTTCAATTTGATTACATTCGATGCTGTTTGGCCAAAAAATATACTTKTCTTTTAAAGCAGTTATTTTAGCCAAATAGTTTCAGTGACTTTGTAAACAGTGGACACTGACACATTAAATTTATCAGACACCGATAATAATACTTCTCCTTTTCCAAGCCACCACAATGTCATAAGTAACATTTTTTCTGCACATACTGGTTCTTCTCCACCTGTATAAGGCTTATTCAAGTCAGGTCCACTTATGTCGAATAGCAGTTTCTCAAAGGTATCCCTAGACAAACGTGTCAGTTGGAAAAAATCATAATTTAGGTACTGCGGAAACCAGTCTTCTGCATAATCAGTAATTCTAATGTGAGGTATTTGTGAAATTAACATAAAATTTGTTATTTCACAGTAATTTTCTTGCAATAGATTTAGTAGTAAAATGTACAAATCATTATCTGCAGATATCTGTTCAGTTATCAAACATTGCAAAACCAAAACATTTTCCATTGTGATGCAATGTGCAAATCTCGATCTATAGGAGTTAATAAAGGTCACTTTGACATTTCTGATTTGACGGTTTTAATTGGTTTTGAAAACGTGCATTTGTGCGAAGTCAAATCGATGACGTCACAATTGAATGCGGTTCAAAGCGGTTTGAAAACAACCGTGAATACGGTGCGTCGCGGAAAAACGCCTATAGTTCTGTGCTAAAAAAATTAACTTCTTACTTTGTGTCCATTTCACTTCACTATATAGCAACACCAATCAGAACAACGACAAATTTGATCCATGTTTGTGCAACTGGCCCTTAGATTTTAGGTAAGTGGTAGCAAATATTATAAAGTACAAAAGAGGGGGAGACAGACCAAAATTAATATTTTTGTCTCTTATAGTAATCGTTCTGGACAAATATTTAAATTTTTAACCAGTCCTTGTTTTGAAGTAGATGCTTTTCTTTTAATAGTATTTATATGTTTTGCAAAATAATCTCTTACAATGTTTTCGGTGTCTCCTGTCATGGCACTAGAACTCGTCTAGGTCTATTAATGTAGTTGTTTGGGAAATATACAAATAGATGCGGAATGTTTTTCATATATGCGTTTAGATGTAATTATATAACTAAGAGCTTATAAAATACAAACTATAATAATAATAATAATAATAATAATAATAATAATAATAATAATAATAATAATAATAATAATAATAAATCGCTTAACACTAAGATGGAGGAAAAAATTTGAGTTATAAAAATAGTGATGGTGAAGGATGTGGATATGAGCGGGTGCAGGGGTAGAGGGTTTTCATGCTGATTGWATAAGTTTGCATTSTATGGTGGTTGAGGATGTTCGGGAGCGGGTACAGGTGTAGGGGGTGATAATTAGGCGGCTGGGGCTGCTCCCTTGGGGGCGGTGGGATCTGCGGTGATCTGGGTCTCATCACTTGTCGTACATACGGATGATASCGGTGTCCCTGCTGCATCGGCGACAACGGAGGCGCCGGTATCTCCAGAAATTGCGGTAGGAGTGGTGGTGGTGGTGGTGACTGAAACCTCACTTCCGGTTCATCTTCTACCTGAAACAGCGGTTCCGGAACTCTTCCCGCTATCCTTAATTGCTGCGCGGGAGCGGGTACAGGTGTAGGAGGGTGATGATGAGGCGGCTGGAGATGATGATTGAGGCTGCTGAGGCTGCTCCCTTGGAGGCTGTGGGGGCGGTGGGATCTGCGATGATCTGCCATCATCAGCCTGTCTTCTACTCCCATGAATGGTCCGTGTTCGACGAATGACTCAGTTCCTCCTTTTTTAAGAGAGAAGAATTAAATTCAAAAGCATCTAAGAGCAACCGTATTTTAACTGCAAGAGCGTTCGACGTTGCGCATCTAGACGGTTCAACGGCTGCAGCGTTCAACCCTTGCACAGACAGGCCCGCTGTAGCCAGGGAAGGCAAGCCAGGTACATTTGCAGAAAAATAAAAAAAATAGTCAGATTTTATGCTTTTTTTCCACCACTCCTGGAAAATACTGTTTTAGGGGGTTGTTTCCACAAAAACGATACTTAACGGCGGTACCCTTTTAAAATTTTTTGTTCAAAATCAACTATTCCATTAAGTCACTGTCGGCTCGTGTACCGTTGACAAGGGTTAAGTGGTTAAGCCTTTCTTAGAACTTGTCCGTTCTTTGTCTAGTTATTACTAGAACCGTACCCTTAGCTGAACAAAGCCAACAGGTTTAAATAAGTCTTTCGAAGTCCGACACCAAGGAGCCAAAGCGTCAGAATTTATTTAAAATAAACAAATTACTTCTCCAAGAAGACAATACCGAACTAGCAATTTTATAGTAGGTGTTTCAGCACAGTTTTTTTAGTACAAGTTACAGACAAATTACTGTAAAGCAGTTATAAATTGGTTGTATAGCAATTTATTATAAACAGTTTTATAAATATTGCGGTATTACGTATTATGCAATGATAGTTGTTGCATTCAACAACTTCAAAGGGACCTCCCAGTGTTATAACTGATTTGGCGGATATGATTTATTTTTCCTAATGACTCGTTAAAGTTGCAACCCATTCCTTTTTCTGGAAAATAAAAAAAGCATGTCCGCAGACCGAAAAACTAGATGTCATAAGCTATGTGTAGTGTTGATTTCATATTTTGTGTATCTTGTAGTTACATGAAACTAAACTATTACCAATCAAAACTTTATATCAAAAACATATGTATATGTGGACAAAAATTTTTGAAGCGTTTCCAACATAAAAAGTATTTCGTCAATTGAGAGAATACTTAAAAAATACATAACCGTTTAATCATGTGGCATTATAAACCTATCTGGACTGCTTACAAACCTCATTCTATAATCAAATTTCTTTATAAACATAAATTTGTTCGTTACGTTTTTTGTAAAAGATAATTTTTTTGTTGGCTTGTTACAATGGCGACCATACATGTGATTAAGATCGAAAAAAAAAACAATAATAGGGCTTCCGTTTTTATAAAACACATATATCACAGAAAAATATCTGTAGAATAACACTGATTTTTACATGGTAGAATCAAGGCTTAATAAAATAGTTTTATAAGTGTTCACCGAGTGAAAATTCAGTGTTAAGTAACACATTTTAAACCCTTTATAAAATAGTTTGCCACCATTGTGAAAATAGTTGTATAAAGCGTTCTGTAATGTATTCTTAATACTGTTTTATAATTTACTGTGACAGCGTTCTTAACACCAAACTATATAAGAATTTAACGTAATAAAGATGAATACTCATTAGGGAAAACTTTATATAATAAAATAGACATCGGGGAACGCTAATAAAATAAAAAACAGGTAAAGTTAATATGCTCTGTTATTTGGAAATTACAAAATTATATTGCTTGTTGGGAAAAACCTTTACGGTAAATGTTATCAACAGCAAGCAATTACTTCGGCTTTCAGCAGACAGTAGCAATTTCAATTACACATTGCAATCTTAAGCTCACAGCAAGAAGCTGTAGCAATGCATCGCATCAGTTTTTCCAGAAATGAACCAAACGGCAAAACAAGTCATTACTTCGACTTTTAACAAACAAACCGAGGAAAACAAAGCTGTTCCGGGGTTATTTAAAGATGAAACGCAAGGCAAAGTTATGTTAGAGTTTGTTGGGCTACGAGCATAACTGTACGATTACATTTATAATAAGAATACCTGTATTAAAAAATTAAAATTCGAGAAAAAGAATTTCTTAAGAAGTCAGACTATTCAGGTCAATTAAACATGTTATTCATACACAGCTTGTGAACAAAGTATGCCTGTCATACAATGATGAAAAAAGATATATTTTGCAAGACGGCATCCATACCTTGGGGCATTATAAAATTAGTAATAAAAGAGTTAAGTTATAGGTGTAGTATGTAAGGTTTATTGTTTATTGATGGTAATAAGTTACACATGTTAGATAATATTACAATTGTGTTTTCTCTCTTAATAAATTGTATTTTATTGAACTTACAGTATATTATTTCCATCTATCCAAAAATTGCGTTTCTTATCAAATCCTAGCAACTTAACATACACTTTATTGTCTCTTCGCTTCCTTCTTATAACCTTTTCAACTAAATATACATCAGGATGACGTGTTCTCTGCAGTTCTTGTTCATAAAAGCAACCTTTGATCGGAGTTCCGGTCATGTCCTGCAGCAAGTAAGTCGGAGGATCAGTCTTTTGCAATTTATACATTTTAAAGTTCTCATTAGACCAGTACTGTGCCATGTATCATTATAACTATCGGTTATATTCTGTAGAATATGCCGCAATCGGTAGTTACCTCGTAGTGAGAGTTTGTAAAGTTTACTCTTTAACGTTCTTATAACACCTTCTACGATCGCCGCCTTCTTAGAGCTATATGTTGAGTAATGCGATATATTATTCTCTTGCAATAATGCTGACATACGTCGATTATAGAACTCCCGCCCGTGAACTGTTTGCAGAAAATTGGGTCTATATCCAGCTCGTCTGAATATTTTCCGCAAAGCCTTGGTCACACATATAGCAGTCTTGTTTTTATACCTTGCGCCCAAACAAATTTCGTATAGCAGTCTAGAACAACCAGTATATATCGATGGCCATTGTTCCGTTTTGAATATGCTTGCATTTCAGCGATGTCAGCCTGAAAGAGGTCTCCCCATCCTTTAACTACTGTACGACGTCGAGGAAAGTTCCTTCGAGCTGGCTTGTGCAGTTCATCAACTAGGTCTCGTTTTATTTCACTCATATTGGCAAGTCTATTTTATGGAGCAGGTTCAGCCTTATCCAACCTTATACTGTAATCGCCTATCAGCATACAGCTAATCTTATTGATTTGAGAATTCACTTTAAACTGCAACACGTCCCCTTCCGTGATAATTGTAAAGATTTCTTTTCTACTTCTTTTACGTTTAAAAATCTACTGCGAGCTGAAGAGTTGTGGAATATCCCGTGAGTTATTCTAAATAACTGGATTAGTTCGGCTCTCTCTCTCGTCTCACGGAGAGAAGATCAATGTTCATTTTCTTAAGCCGCGTCTCATAAGGCAGTGCAGAGAAACCCCTGGGCCAGCGAGTTGCTGCGTGCTGAATCTTCTCCATGCTTTCGCGGTCCTTGATCAAAACCGGGGACCAGGCTGGTATTCCGAACTCCAGAAGCGGGCGAACATATGTCGTGTACAGACGGGCTGCGAGACGAGGATCCGGGGAGGGAAAAGCTCTTCTTAAAMTGTATAAAGCCGCGTTAGCCTTTCTTGCAGTCTTCKGGCAATGGGGAGACCAGGAAAGATTACTGGTGACAMCGAAACCAAGATCTGTCTGCTCAAACACAGAAGCCAGCGGCAGCCCATTTATTGAGTAATTAGTAGTTAGTATTTGCCCATGTGTAGAATAGAGCACTTTGCAATATTTAAGGGGATCAGCCAAGTGCTACACTATAATGAAACGCGATCTAGATCGTACTGTAGGAGGCAAGAGGATGGGTTGCTGTATAATTTGGTGTCGTCTGCATACATGGAAATACTGCTCTGGTTGCCAAGTTGTAGGTCCGAGGAGTAAATAATAAATAAGATTGGACCCAGGATTGACCCTTGAGGCACGCCACTCAAAATAGGGTAGCATCGTGATTTTGCGTCCCCCACCCTTACCCTAAAAGTTCTTCCTCGCAGAAAAACGGTAAGCCATCGCAGCAACAGTCCCTGCACTCCAACATGTTCTAACTTCACATCAAGCCTTCGATGGGGTACCTTGTCAAATGCCTTGGCGAAATCGAGATATATCACATCAATTGGCTTTCCCTGATCCAAAAGCGATCTCCAGTCGTTGAGAGAAGATATCATGTTGGTCACTACTGAGCGGCCGGGAACGAACCCGTGCTGAGTAAGAGGAATTATGTTGTTTCTCAATAGGAAAGACATCAATTTTGAGGCAATAATCTTCTCCATTACCTTACACACAACGCTTACGAGACTAATGGGACGATAGTTACTAGCATCTAGCTTGTCGCCCTTTTTGAAGATAGGCGTGACGTTAGCGGTGAGCCATTCATCCGGCAGGATAGATGAGGTGAAAGAGGTGCCAAAAATGATTGATAAAGGATAAGCAAGGCCTGAGGAGCATTTCTTCAGCAGAAAAGGTGACATATCTTCAGGACCGGGGGGCAGAATCAGCAGATAATTCATTCAAGCGTTGTATTATTTCCTCAGGAGGAAAGTCTATATGCGTCGCCACGCTCATTCTTGATAAGAGGAATAGAGACTCTTGAACTTGTTCGCTTACGAACATACGAGAACAAAGCTTTTGGTTTCTCGATTAAAGAAGATTTAAATTTTTCTTTAGCCTGCCGTATCCTTGCGGAGAGAGAATTTGAGTAGGCTCTGAATTGCGTGTAATCGTTTGGGAGGAGCGTGCGTCTGTACCTATTCCACAATGTGCGTTTGTATTTAATCATATCTAAAATAGTGATGGAAATCCAAGGCTTGTGTGGCGACGATGATAAACTGTAGTGTTACGGTCAATAGATGAATTAATTGAAGTTTTTAGGAGTAACCATTGGGAGTTAACGTCGAGGCCAGTTAACACAGACCAGTCGGTTGAGATCAATTCACTCGTAATGGCATCGTAGTCTAATTCCTTAATGCTTTTAACTGCAGTTGATGGCTCGGGATAATGCATCACCTGGATTGTGGAGCTAATAACCATATGTTCAGAGTTGCCTATGGGGGGAAGAAGTTGCGTGTTGGCGAAGAGGTTTGCGTCGGATGTTATGACGAGATCTAGGACGGAAGGTTGTTGATTGTTACGAAATCTGGTAAAGTCGTGAATGATTTGTGTTAGATTATTCTCAACAAGCGTTTGTACAAATAATGCTTCAGTCGAGTAGCCTTCGTAGACACCCGAGATAGGCCATTTGATATTTGGTATTTTCTTTTTTGCTTATTGTTTTATTTTCAGCATTTCCACCAACTTCAGAGTCATGTCTTCACTGGTTGTTGTAGTATCAGCAGTTGAAAGTACTGATTTAGTAGGAAGGCTCGTTCAATGACTTGCAGCAGACGATCCTGTTCTTTTTGGCAATTTGGATTTCAGGGTAGACGTTGAAGGAATTGCAAATGGCAAGCGTGTTGGTGAACATTGACTTTTTTAATTATTGGTTCTTCCCGTTTAGTTTTCGACTGTTGTTGAGGTAAACTATTCTTCGCTGTTAAATCTCTCAGTGGTTTTGTTATGGGTTAATATACCCTTTCTAACGCCAATTTACTTTCAACCTGTCTCTGTCTCAATGCATTAAACTTATTGCGTACAGCTTCAGTTGCATCCAGCAAGTTCTGTTTTAATTTAAGCTCTGTGTCTGACATTATAACTATATTTAGCTTGATTATAGGTGTGAACAGCTCGTTGTCTAAGATGCAATTAACATATTTGATGCGATATTTTACGGATATATGAACTTATCGAATCCTTTTCGATATCTGCCCTTATCTATGGAATTATCTTTGCATATAACTAAAAAGCCGTGTTTATCTTTCCAACATTCAGCGCGCATCTTCTGAAATGTTTCATAGGTCATGTCAGGTACTACATGGTCATTAAAAATATAGCTTAAATTTAATGAATCCTGCTTAAAAGCACATAATGTATTAACATTMTCCCTTATCGGCTGCTTTGGGACTTTCGAATATGTTTGACATAGATAAAAGCAGTCGATACCCCTATGTCGTCCATAACTAAAATAAGATTGGATAATACTTTGTCTTTCACAAAAGAATGTCGTCAAATATAAAGATGGAGTCCGATTCTGCATTTGATGGATGCATAATGTCTTCACCATTGTTAAAGGTGTACATTCCTAAATCCTCTATTGGTTCTAAGACTTTTAGCAGATATTGGTATTTGGGTTGGTAAAGTAATTTGGAATAAATGTAGATGATGGAAAAACATAAACCTTGTGGATGTAGGATTAAAATGATTACAACGTTAGTCCTTCCAGCATTCGATGCAGTGAAAATAAGAGCACGAATCGTTGATGGCAAAAGAGGTCCATGACGTTGTACTTGATGTTTTCGATTCAATTCGTTCACTTTTTCATCTAAATTTTCAACTTCTAGTCGATGGTTTTGCTGCTCGATACGCATCTTTCCGCGGTTGGAATATATATAAGTTCGTTTCGCTGAGTGATACGTTATTTAAATGTTGACCTTTGAGCGAGAACGTCAGGGTGGTGGACTTGTCAATTCCTTGATAGATTCTTTACCCTTTGGATTACATTTATCAAGAAATTACCAATTTGTGGCCCGAGAACCCGTTTAAACTTCGGGTTGGCATGTGGGGACCCAGGATATAACGAACTTGATAAAGCTTGTAAAGTGCATGACATTGCTTATAGAGATAACAGCGATTTATCGAAACGTCACGCAGCTGATTACGAACTTGAACAGAGTGCTTGGAAACGAGTAATTTCAAAAGACGATACCTTAAAAGAAAAAGCTGCAGCTTATTTAGTTACAAACGTCATGAAGCTTAAACGAAAATTGGGAATGGGATGTGTTAGCATTGACGATAGGTCATCTCAACCTCAAAGCGCAGAAATATACGAAAAAAGAAGACAACTAAGACAACTTTGAAACATCGTAGGGGTTTAGGCTGTTTGCAACATCGAGATCAGAAGCAAAATATGCACAAAAGGCAGGGTAAAAAAAAGTTGGTGGTAAACTATCATTTCAATCTAATCTCGTGCGAAGAATACGTAATGCTTTACAAAAGAGAGGTCGTTCAAAATTAAAACTAACTCGAGTGATGGAGATATATACCAACCTGCAAAAATAGCTCTACAAACAGTCTGTCAAACGCTTAAAACAATCGGCGGGAGACAACGAATTCGTTGCATTAAAAGAGCTACGGATTGTATCTCGTCTCCTATAACAATACTAACAAGCAACCAAAAAACTAATTGCGCTGCCTCGCAGACCGCTTACAAACTACGATATTGAACACTTCGCCAAAGACGTCCTAAACATACCATATTTTAGGGGTGTGTTTATGCGTTTAAACCAAATACCCTTAATTAGGTAGACGTTGGTGTCGAATTCTTTTCTCACACTGTCCTCTACAGCAAAAACCTCTTCGTCTGCATCCAAAAGACCAATAACGTTATTATGAATTTTACAGAATTCTTGCTTTATATCGTCCACATCTTTATACCTAGCTTTAAATAGAAGGTGAAGGTTGTTATCGGTTTCGGCCCTTTTTGCGACCTCTACTATTTCTTGTATGCGGTTAAATTCAGTTTGACGTAAGTTTCTATACCGTTTTAACTTCTCTATTGAAGTCATTTTGCGTGTACACGATTGCGAAAATGATGCGTGCGGGCGTATTCAAACGCATTTCAATTGATGAACAACTATCGATGTGAAATCTAAATAAGAACAAAGAGATATGGAAGCAAAACCCAGTGCGGTTGCTACTACGAAAAACTGGATCTCGCTCTGCGTGTCGTTTTCACACCGAGAGATGCAAGCCAATGCATAAGTGTACGAAATACTTTTACAGGTGCACCATACTGTTCGATATCCTAATAAACTTTTGTGTTTCGTTTAAGTTGTTGCTGCTGGAGAATGTCTGGGAGAAATTCACCTACAGTGTTGGGGTTTTCTGGCAACGGGATTGTCGCAGAGAACGGGTTGTGCGACATGGAGTTGCGTGATGGTGGCATGAGGTCACCCAGGTGCGAATTGGTTTCGCGTGATGAAACACCGCACGAATTTCGAAGATCCACAATGGAGAGTTTAAGGAGCTATTGTGTTATACCAGATCTTACACGAGACATACCAGTTTTTTATGGAACGAGAGGTTATGCAGTAGGCATGGGATGGTTGCAGGACATAACATCGTTGGCAGGACGTCAATTTCTGGGGCGATGCAATATTATTAGAAGTAGCAAGACGTCTGTCTGGTAACGCGCTGTCGTGGTACAGATATTACCAGAGCGAAATAAGATCGTGGTGCGATTTTGAACAGAAATTTCGCGAAAATTATGAAGACCGTCGAAGTTTAACAGAGAGATTTGCAGAGATGTCTGCAGAAATACAGGGGCCGAAGAAATCTGCAGAAGCGTATTTTTACGAGAAAATGCAATTATTCAAAAGACTGAAGTTGGATTTCAAGGAAAGTAAACTACTTTTGAAAGGATTGAAAAATAAGGATTTGGCGAGAGCGCTTTTACCAGTGAGACATGGAGATGAGCGACAGCTGCTGGAGGATTTGCGTGCAGATGATAGAATAATGAGTAGCGACAGGTCGTAGAAGAACGAAAGCTGCAGACAGTGAAGGTAGCAGAAGCTAAGACAGGTTTAAGCGAAACGAGATGCTTTAAATGCAACAAGGTGGGACGCACAGCTAAATACTGCTCATTTCCCAAACTGGTATGTTTTAACTGTGGTAAAACGGGACATATTTCACGCGAATGTAGAAAGCAGAAGCAGGACATTAAGTGTTTTAAGTCCGGCAAGGGTGGACAAGTGGCTCGTGAGTGTGTTAAGATACCTGTAGTGCAGGTGAAGTTTGCGGTGGCTCACACGGACCAGTTTACTCCTAACATGAAGTTCTTTAAGGATACAGAGCTACATAGACTTAGGTAGTCAAGTGTAGGCAATCAGAGACGACTATGTGTCGAAATTAAGATTGCAGTGCGACTGGCAGAATATGGAAGAAATCACTGGATATGGAGGTGCTACGACGAAACCATTAGGGCTGCGAATGTGAAACTGAAAGTGGATGACGTGGAGGCTGAGGTAAAAGTACATATAGTACCCTTCGATACCATCTTTGAAGCGAAAAAGGTCATGTTTTAATTTCGGCACAACCAATGCCTCCAAGGTAATTTTTCGACCTTGACTCATCAACAGAATCTTGCCTTGTAACACTGATTTCAGTGGTTTCCCATCAGCAATGTGAATATTAATTTCATGCTTTAATTTAATGACTTCTGTCATGTACGGCAACAGTTCCTTTTAACGAAATGATTACTTGCGCCTGAATCAATTATAAAACTACGATTCAACGAGTTTGAGCTGCCGCAAAAGCAGCAAAAAGTATAATGCCACTTTCCTCAGTTAAATACGCTTCCCCACGGTTTTCTGCAGGTTTTTCGACGTTCCTGTTCCTTCCACGTGCACGACGTCCTCTCTAATTTTCTCTGTTAAATCTTCTTGGGCAATCCGCTTTGTAATGCGTTTTTTCTCCACAAATGTAACACCCATTATTTGTTGCTCTGAAACTAACCTCCGATTTCTGCTGTGTTGCATCCTGTTCATACCGGGATATTATTTTTACTTCTTCATCCAGTAGTCTGACCTTTACAAAATCCATTTTCACTTGTGAGACTGTCTCGATTGCAGTCACAACAGTATCATATTGGGACGGCAGCCACAGCAAGTGACACACGATCTGTTTCATCGATTGTTGATCCCAAATCTTGCAAATCTCTTATGGTATCAAATTTTACAAAATGGTCTTCAAGGCGTTCACAAATATCATTTTTTAAACTGAACAGTTTTCTCCACAACGTTAACTTTGTAAATGAACTTTGCCTAACGAATACATTCTTGAGGCATTGCATATGTTCTTTTGCTGACTTACAATCCTTTATAATGTCTACGTGTTTGTCAGACACACTCTGTATTATCAATGACTGCGCTTTCACATCATTTATAAGAAATGCCTTTTTCTCTGCATCATTCTGCGGGCACTTTTTGTACTACCTTGTCACATTGATCCATTTTGAGGATTGCCATTATCCTGAATTTCCAATTATTAAAATTTCCGCTGTCCAATACTGAAATTACAATAGAGGATGATGCCAGTTTCTTTGCTTTTTACGACTGGTACTTTTAACACTCAACTTTGAGCCGATAACTGGACCCATAACCATAACCTGATAATCTTCTCTATATAAATTCACACACGTGGTTAGAAAAATTCAAATCTTTCATTTTTATCGGGTCTATACTAAATTAAATAGTGCGTGTGTGTTCGCGACCACCAGCGGCTTCAAACCGCTCATCGAGACTCACAAGGTTTAGCAGCCGACCAGACTACATCAAAGGTAAGTGGAGCATGCTCAATGATTCTCTGCTCTACCTGGCGACAGTTAGTTACTAGGCGATAACTAGAACCTATTTTCGTTTGCTGTCTGTCTCTTTTGTGTTCATTTTACGGTGCCCTTACGCCACCTGATATAGCACGTCGTTATTCGGCCAACCTAATGACGTAGAAGGGCGGAAGGCACCAGGTGAATTAAAGATGCTAAAATTAGTCAAAAGTAATTAGTAAGAGACTCTGTCAACGTGGCTTCGGGGATTGAGTGACTAAAGATTTTGTTTAAGTGCTCGTATTCCCGATTAGCATCCCCGACTGCCACATAAAAATTAGTGTCAGTTGTGTCGGTTATCGCGTAATTAGTTATCGCATGGTTGTGTTGTCTGGTCGTAAAAGTCGAGCTAGAATTAATCAAAATTTAACTCTCCTTAATGTCGAATTATCAGTTTGGTAGTAAGGCAAAATTGTTTTTATCTGATGTTTACAGTTCTATGGGTCAGCGCCCTGCTTGGTTAAGCCGTATTATCGTTAGGACCGTAATTGTAAAGTTACAGGTAGTCGGGTGCTGTAGTCAAAGGCGCTAGAGTCCCTTTAAAGTTATTTATGACAGGGTCGGTAAACAGCTGTAAATAGGAATTTGAGTAACTCTTGGGTGATTCGAAATTCCGATGTAGGTCAGATGGTTGACAAGTTCAGATTCGAGTAGTTCTTTTATTATTTCAAGTAAAAAGGTTTTATTTAAGAAGTAGGCGCGTACGAGCACAAGACAACTCCGGCTATTAATTTATAGCCGTTTAAGTAGGTATTAGGAAATGGATCGATCAATAGAGTAAAAGGAAAGGTTGCTACTTGAAACCGTTTGAAGTAATTGGTTATTAGAACAACTTTGTTCATGAGCAAGTATTCGCATGAACTAATGGTAGTCTGTTTTCTTTCAGGAACCTTTTTGATATATTTGTTTTTGTGTAAAGTTTATTCTAGCAAATAGTGTGTGCTAGGCGGGTTACTTATTTAATTTTGTTTGAGAGTTGTGTTTTAATTTTATTTTAATTATTTTAATTTGTGCCAGAATGTTGCGTGCGATCTGGAAAATTAGTATTACGTGAGTTAAACGGCTTTAAGAGGTTAACTGAGACGAACGAATGATTCACGTTAACCTGATTACACGTTTTCGTCGCGTATTTCTCTTAATCGAAATTTCGTTGTCTTTGTTCATGACGGCTGTACCGTTAGGTTACTCACAAGCGGACCATAAACTTTACCCCGGGCAAGCTGCATCGTGACGAATTCGGATTTCTCTACAATTTAGAAGACCGACAAAGGAGTATTTCTTTTAATGATTATTGCTAGGTTATTGCCGACTATCTGCAGTATACGATTTTGAATGACATCTTCAAGTTTCTCTCTTTTTAAATCGCCTAAACCGAGCCAGGACGTTATAATAAAGTGACAGTACACAGTAAAACGCGACAATGGATGTTCTAGAATGTTCGACGCCGAACCCCTCGCTTGTAAAATATCTAAAAAAAATTATTGACCGTGCCTAATCCGATACCCATCTGCAAAATACTGGAAAAATGCGTTACTTCTGCCCTAGGAACAGCCCTCATGTTACATTTCCTCCCCCCTTTAAATAATCAATTTTATTTCCAAACGGAATAAATAAAAGTGATTCGCCTACGTTGGTCTCCCTAACCTTAACTAAAAATCTTGGGTCTTCTCCCTTGGATGTCGACTCTCGCCTGAGCAGCCTAAATCCGGCCACTCCGGATCCATGGAAAGTCCTGGACTGGACCTTGGCTCCTAGTGTGGGGCCGTTGGCTAGCTGCCTGCCTGGTTGAAGGACTAGGTGGCGCTTCAGGGCCCACAACATACGTGTCCTGCCGGCTTGCAGGGCTGACGACACTGGCATGATGTTGACCTGCAGGACTGGCGACGAAGGTGTCCTGCTGGCTTGTACGACTGGCGATATTGCCGTCCTGGTGGCTCGCAGGGCTGGCTAAACAGACGCCCTGCTGGCTCGCAGGCCCTCTCCTACTGCTGAACAGGGATGCGGGTGCACCTCGGGCCTCGCAGCGCGTTGCGGGACTGCTGATATCCACTGGCATCCTGGGTAATACGGACCTCACGATCATGGTGGCTCGTGAAGGTGGCTCGCAGGCTACATATGGTCCGTCATAGTTGACGGGCTTCCGCAGGGTCAGCGGCACGTTCCCCAGTTGGTCCTTGACGGTTACAGTGGCTAGGCATGGGTTTAATCTATTTACATGCACACGATCTGTCTTTTTCCCGTGAATCTCTTAAATGTCTGCAGTAACCTCTCTTAAGTGTATTATTTGGTATGGACCTAACCACGATTTTGCTAACTTTTTACTAATACCGTTTTCTAGCATTTAATTAACTTGCTCGCGTAGAACTTGTTGCTGACTGAAAGGAACACGATAGGGTGCTTTTGCTATGGGTGCGCTATTATCTGTATCGATAGTGTGTTTTACCAAAGGCGTAACGTTATTAGGCATCTTCCCCGCGGTGAAGATGTCAGCATAGCTGTCTAGCAACTCTGAGACCACGCGACGATCATCTTCATGTAGGTGTTTAAGATCGGGAAAAACACGTGTTGATCCGGCAACCCCGACAAAACCGGTTCCTATACCTGACTCTCTATCCGCGCCTGCCAGTTTAACTAAGGGAGTATGTTTCTTAATGGTCATAGGTATTGTGTTTATATTAAGAATCCTGATTACTATATTTTTATTGTCTGTGGATGGAGATGGAATATTAACTATTGTGGGTGCAACAAGTACACCTTGTTGTATGATTACTGGGTCGCAAGGAATCGTGCCAGCGGGGAGCCGGCAATCCACCGCCACACTAACGTCACAACCGTGGAATGCTGGTATAATAAAATCTTCTTTTAGAGATGGGCCTTTAGAATTATACCTCGCTCCACAATGTCGCACTGGGTACGCCACTGAGTAGTAGGAATGTATCTGTTCTAAGCCAGTGAGGATCACTTTTGATCCCATCTTAAAAGCATTGAGGATCAGCAAAGCTGATCCTCACMGCGAATTTCTTATGGGSGAGGTGGMTCTAGCAAACGCTCTCCTTACGGGCAACGGACCCGCATCGCGTGCAAGTTATCGAATAMGTTATCGCACTGGGAAAGAAATAAAACCAGAATGACTGGCTAATTAATTTTATTGGGTAACATAAGGGTTACATAAACATCAATCTAATTTAGAACAGAAAGAGATACGTTGTTAATCTCGATTCACGCCCCAGCTACTTCTCGCCCGCGCTCTCCTCACGGGCAATTCTCCCGCATCGCATTCAAGTTATCGAATAGGGTATCGCAATGTGAAAGAAATAAAACCAGAATGACTGGCTAATTAATTTTATTGGTTAACATAAGGGTTACATAAACATCAATCTAATTTATTTCCCCCGCAATATTAGCTGCCGTTCTAGAACAGAAAGTGATACGTTGTTAATTTCGATTCACGCCCCAATCATCCGTCTCTTACCTGATGTCCTTGTATCTGATTCATGTAGTGCGCAAATAACGATCTTGTTAGATAAGATATGGAGATTATTGTGCATACGAAGAGCATTACAACAACCGCAGTCTTCGAATCAAATTGCAACGAGATTTCAGTGAAATGAGGCGATTCTGTCGACGTGTTGGGCGTCTGACTAGAATATTCGTTAGCAATAAAGGTTTCGTTTAACACCTTTCTCCATTGGCTGTCTCCGTAACTTTTGTTGGGAAATACTAGTCTAACTTTGTATTCGACAACTTGTTTGTTAATAGCAGATACGTTTGAAATTTTAAAAACTTGTAAACCGTCTTGTGCTGTAGTAGGTCTTAGAGGAATCCAGTTATATGGAAATGAATCGTTGCCCTTGTTGAAGCAGACAAAACTCTTGTCTACGTTATTAATTCCATGATGTAAAATAAACGTATTATTTATTAAAGCAGCAAAAATTAGCAGACTTGTGCTTAAGAACGCCATTCTAAGCAGACTGACACTTTAGAGCGAGTGCTTGTTGGTTTTAGTAGCAATGAAACAAAGAAACACTTTTACATCTTTTTATTGATTGTAAAATATACTATATACTATATACATACATTAGAATATTTATTTTGAAATAGACATGTCGTACGTTTGTTTTACACTCCTTACATCAATATATGCTGGTCCATATTGCGGCATCGCTTGATCGTCCACCTGTCCGTTAGAGAGTATTCGATGCGTGCCGAAATCACGGTATTCATAGCAGGAAATTTGCAGTTTTCGATCTTCAAAATGAGCCACATACGTACAGCGAATTGGCACCGTAACTCCGTTGTCGTACTCCAACTCGAAATGTCTGTAAAAAGGCTGCTCGCTCTCAAAGATGCCCGCAATTTTGAGTCTTCATGATCAGGTTTTGTCGAAAATCTTCTATCGCTTCTTCAACAGTCAAGAGCTTTGGTTCATCCACATATTCTTTCGGTGTCTCCTTGTATTGACCACCATACTCCTCAGTTAGCTGACTTTGATATTCACTCTGCTTCTCACTGGGTGTGGTTGCTGTTTCTGTCGTGAAAGTGGCTTCTGTAAATGCTTCTTCAGTTGTCGTGGTAAATGCATCTGTTGCATCAGAATCTGTTTCTGACGACGACGACGACGTTGATCGCAAGACGAGATTTTCAGCATACGCTGTTGGTGTTGACGTATTGGTTGCGGGAATCGAAATATTAAACTCTGGCAGAGCTGGACTGGCTGTTAACAATTTGAGCGCCAAATTCACCTGAACAGTCTCGTTGGTGGGCAGGTTAACCATAAATTTCATGCGAGCTACTTTGTTGCCATCTAGATTCACAATTTGCATAGTCGGCGCGGCAAACAGGTAACGCGAAACGAGAACAAGAAGCAGTACGATTCGGTACATGTTGCACGTAGAGAAAAAAAGTATAACGTCTTAATTTTTCTGTACACCAAACCCAACAGCTTCTTTTCATTGGTTTTATTCACATCGACAGGCTTCATTTTGATTGTTCGATGAACAGTATTATTATACTTATCAATCAAATCTTGCAGAATGTCTATCCACTTGTAATTACCATTCAAACTGAAATGCTTCCACATCCATGTTTTAAGAGTTCTATTGAACCTTTCGACTATTGATGCTTTTAACGTACTATACGTAGAATAATGGTTTATATCATATTTCTTCATTAGCTTTTGAAAGTGAATATTGTAAAATTCAGTTCCTAAATCGGTTTGCAGATTGGCCGGTGGTGCTGATGATGATGATGGTGATGATGATCCTTTAATGAAAATGCTTTCCATCGCCTTAGCCACTTCGCTTCCAGACTTATTTTTCACCGGTATGCCCCAAGCATATTTTGAAAACGCATCGATAACTGTCAGCAGATAACGGAACCCTTTATTGTCGGAGGCATACGGCTGCATTTCAACCAAATCAGCTTGCCAGAGATCAAAAAGTCCCTTCACTATCACTGGACGTCGCTTAAAATTTCGACGTGGCTGAGTATGTAGCTCGTTTACCAGTTGAACTTTACTCATTTCGATTTATTCGTAAAATGACAATAAAACCGAATACAATGCGTATTTATAAAATGCGTGGTTTTTTACTGCTCGGTTGTTCACCAACAATGGATTTAGACAATTCAGTCTTAAGCTTTTTCAATTCATCTGAATGCGATTTATGTGCAGAATTCGATGTTTCACCACCGGTATGTAATATATTTTTTGGTGGAACAACTAGCGTTTCAATTTTCTTCTCCAAGAAGTAAACGTCTTTTCGCAGTTCACCTTTTAATGCATTGAACGCGTCATCAACAAACCCCTTAGTAACTGCATCATCCGGATTTAAAGGTTTGGATAAGTTACATATACGTTTCCTTTGGAAATCAATATTCCCGTCGGATCTTAGTACGTATCCAAAAGTAAGAGGCGTTGAATGAGAAGGTTGTGGACCTTCAGAGCTGACGGCACGTCCAAACTTATCAATACCCATGTTAGAAATGAAGCGAGACATGAAAATTTTATTCAGTTTAAACGATAATGTTTGCCTCCCTTAACTCTTTCAATATAGAGGTAATTTCATTTTTATGATTATTATGACCTGCTTCTTGAGATGCCAGTAAAAGTTTCAGTCTATTAACCAATTCATTTGGGTCATCCCAGTAAACGTAATCCAACTTATTTTTGGAATAATTCATTAATCCCGAACCGGTATGCGGTAGAGATTGTTTACGCTTTAAAAGATATAAAATGATAAGTTTATATTTATGACTTTTGTTTCCAGCATACTGCAGCGTTCTGTCATAATTACGATGTGCAACTCCACTTGTTTCAACAATATCTATATATGAATTAACGTCATTTTCCGTGAACAGCTTCTCCGAAGGATGTCGAGAAAATAGAAGTTCTTGCAAGCCTGGAGTTAGAGGATAAACCTTTCCATTTATTACAGCATTCGAGTCAATTGCTGCAAAGGAAGAATCGCCAATTTTCCAGGCAAACTCTTTTGAATCATAACGTGGTCCGTATTTAGAATCGTAATTGGCATCTAGCTTTATCGAATCCATAAATTTATTGGTACTATATTCAAAAAAATCTGAAGATGTGCCTGAATAGTCTTGAAAACTAATGTCGGGTGTGACTAATGTTGACGGTGAAGTAACATCCTGGTCAAAAGAAGAGGATTTCCTTTTATTAATGTCGTCGGTCGAACCAAATGTAATGTTTGTGTCCGGTTCGAGCTTTTCTGTCTTTAGTTTACCAGCGAGCGCGTCTGGCAAGTGTTGTATTTGTTGAGGTAGTTCAGGCAGTTTCTTGAGCGGTGTTGTAATAGGCTGAAAGACGCGTTCCAGTCCAACTTCTGCTTCGGATCTTCCCTCCTTTAAGGCAGCATACTTTTTGCGAATGACATTGCGGGTTTGAATAATTTTATTAGTCGTATCTGGATCCATTTTTTTCTCTCCTCTATTTTATAGGCTCTTGACAACAGCGCGAACAGCTAACAGCTGATCAGATCTGTTGGAACAGCTTGATCTGTTGAACAGCCTGATCTGTTGAACAGCCTGAACTGTTGAACAGCCAGACCTGTTGAACAGCCTGACCTGTTGAACAGCCTGACCTGTTGATCACTAACTACAGTCTTATTACCTGTTCGACCAGGTCCTCGTTTGAAGAGTGACTGACTATGTATCTTGTTAACCTTGTTATTTATATAAGAATAAAGGTATCAAACCCTTTACGATATCGTCCTTCATCCATGGGAACATCTTTATTGATAACCAGAAATCCATATTTGTCTTTCCATCACTCGGAGCATATTTCTCTGAATTGTTCGAAAGACATATCAGTATTGATATGGTCTTCATAGATGTGTCTAATATTTAACAAATCACAAACATGAACTATAAGCAAATTTGCGTTCTCTCTAATTAGGTGTTTTGGAATGTGTGTATAAGACTGACATAAATAAAAACTATCAATATTTCTATGACGTCCCATGCAAAAGTAGTCTCTCATATGATGCTGTTTCTGGCAAGCCACGTCATCAAAAATAAAAATGGAGTTTGGTTTCGCTTCATCAGGTGGAATAACTTCATCGTGCTCTGAAAATGTGTAGTATCCGATGCCCTTGATTCCAGAAAGCAGGTTACGAAGGTAATCATATTTTGGTTGATAGAGCGTCTTTGAGTAGACGTAAACGTTTACAAATTTTAATCCGTTGGGATGTTCGAGTAAATTTATCAACAAATTGGTTTTTCCACAGTTTGAGGGACCCACAATCAGTGCCCGTATCGTATTGGGCAAGAGCTTGCTGTGCCTGCAAGGTCTCTTGGTGTCCCCATTGAAGCTCGCATCTATGTTGGTAACAGGTAATTTCTCTTCTTGCCGAAGGAAGCGCATATCAACAACTGCCTAAAGAATAAATAGAACCACCTATTTAAAGAAAAGTTAGTGTCTAACAAAACACGCATGTGTAGACATCACAGCGTTTTCGTATAAAATGTTGAAAATTTCAAAGTCCAGGGTTAATCATCGTCCTGGTGTTGGTGGTGCGGGACTGCTAAATACGCTAATAGACAACCTACCCTTCGAGGCGCATCTACKATCTTTTAGATTTTGTGCTGCAGGTACAAAATTACAGAAAAGGTTTGAGCGTGGAGACATTCCGATTAACCCCTTAGACGCCGCTTGTAAAGAACACGACATTGCCTACTCGCAAACGAAAGATACACGCGCTAGAAATCAAGCCGACCTGATACTCGCTGAAAAGGCCTGGCAACGAGTATTATCAAAAGATTCTAAATTATTAGGTGAAAAAATACCTGCTTGGCTCGTGGCTAACGCGATGAAAGCCAAAGCAAAGCTAGGGATGGGATTGAAAAACATCAATCAACGCAAAAGTAAGGGTTCCAAGTGTTTAAAAAAGAAGAAGAATGCATTTGCAAATCAGCAAATTCCTTTGCGCGATATCATAAAAAGAACGAAAACAGCTTTGAAATTGAAGAAACCTGCAAGTTTAAACGATGCTATTGAACTTGCTGTCTCGGAAGCAAAAAAGACTGTCACGGGAAAACGTGCAAAGTTACCTCGAACTCGGGATATTCGAATTCCAAAGACTGGAGGCGTATTATCAGCCCTCTTGCCTATTTTCGCAGCCCTTACATCAATAGGAAGTATTGCGTCTGGAGCAGCCAGTATTTCTAAAGCAGTGAATGATGTAAAAAACGCTCGTCAGCAATTGGCCGAAAGCGAACGTCACAACAGAACCATGGTGGCAGTTGCTATTGGAAAAGGCCTGTATCTCAAACCATACAAGAAGGGGCTGGGTCTTTTTTTAAGACCAAAAAACTTTTAAGTGTACTGCCGGATCGAGCACTCAATGAATACGACTTGCACAAATTTACAAAGAAAATTCCTAATTTTCGAGGTGTGTACATGTTGGACGAATTGCCTTTACGGCCACGTCGTCGCAAAGAATGTGCAATCATCAACTTGAATAAATCTAACGAATCCGGCAGTCACTGGGTAGCAACATATAATAAAGACAAGAATCAGTGCCTCTACTTTGACAGTTTCGGGAACCTGAGACCGCCCAAGGAAATTGTAAAGTATCTAGGAGAAGGTGTGCAGTACAACTATGATAGATACCAAAACGATAACACTGTAATATGTGGTCATTTATGTTTATTATTTTTATATGATTGTACCTATAAATCAGGCGACTTGAAATAAATGTTTTCAGTTTGACTGTGTCCTTTATCATATCAAGAATCCTTAGTTTTTCCGGCAACGAGTCTTCGTTGACGGCCAACTATTTTCCTCCGATAGACTTGACAACGCCGTACGAATGCGGTTTAGTGAGTCTTTTTACGTATAATAGTATACCGAATATTGACCAAAGCAACAATCTGTTTCACGTTGGCAATCAAACTATAGTACTAGCAGAAGGAGCATATGAATTGGAGGTTACTGCAGAGTACATTGAAACTTACTTGAAAGAAAAAAAGAGTAGTATTATAGTCAATATTCGCGCGAACACGAATACATTGAGGACTGAAGTCAAAAGCACTCATCCTATATATTTTAACAAAGAACGTTCGATCGGTTCACTTTTGGGATTTAGTAAGCGCATTATAGAACCAAACAAACTCGTGGTATCTGATTTGCCTGTAAATATTAATAAAGTTACATCGATTCGCGTAGAGTGCAATATAGTTACCGGAGCTTACCACAATAATAGACTTGTTCACACTATACATGAATTCTCCCCCAACGTTTTGCCTGGCTACAAGATTAATGAGGTGCCAAAGAATATTATTTACTTACCTGTAAACGGAACTTGTATTAACTCCGTTACTGTCAGACTGGTAGATCAAGATGGAAACGATCTCAACTTTCGAAATGAAACAATTACGATTATTTTACATTTGAGACCGTCTACCTAGATTGTTATATAAAGTTTTGCTCATAAGGATTCACCTTAGTAAGCTGTGTGTCCTTGTCAGAGCCAGCAGTAAAAAAGAGACATGCTTATTTTTAACAAGAACAACAACATCAGTAACTGCAATAAATATTCGCCATCAGCACCTAAACAGGTTAGTTGTGACCTGAGTGTCAAACGATCAACAAGCAGATTCAAACGAACGGCACCGGCCCGTTTAACGAAGGAAAATAGACAGTTTTTAAAATCGTTGGGGCTAACGGTACTTGCATAAAAATGAGCGACCTGTTGAACATCATGGAGGTTCCTCGTTTTGATGAKTCTATAATTAAACAAGKATTCCATACGTATTCGCCATTTATAYAATCATACAAWCCAACCCACACTATCCAAATCTGTGTTCATCATCAGGACTTGGTTTTGATACCGTCAGAAAGTTTCTTGTACGTTGAAGGAACTTTGACAGATGAGAATGATGCTGCGGTGAATACAATTAAACTTACCAACAACTGTGCTGCTTTCATGTTTGAGGAAATTCGCTACGAATTAAATGCAATCGAAATAGATCGTACTAAAAATGTGGGCATTTCGACGTCTTTAAAAAATTATATTTCTCTAAGTCCAAGTGAAAGCCATGCTCTCCTTAATGCAGGATGGAATTTAAAAGATGACCGGTTATTATCGACAGAAAACGGAAAGTTCAACTTTTGCATACCGTTGAACAAGTTGCTTGGATTCGCCGAAGATTATAAGAAAATTGCAACCAAACGCCAAACATGAATTGATATTAGTTAGAGCTAAGACGGATGACAACTGTATGAAAACAGTTCTTGCAAAGTACAAGTTTAATATCAAGAAAATCAATTGGAAGGTATCTCACATTACGCTGAATGATGCAGAACGTCTCAAACTGTATCAGACAATTCAAAGTTCTCGTTCGATTCAAATCAGCTTTCGAAGCTGGGACCTTTATGAATTTCCCAACATGCCGCAGTCGACATCGAATATTTGGCGCGTGAAAACTTCTAACCAGTTGGAAAAGCCCCGATTTGTCATTTTTGCATTGCAAACAAACAAGTTGTACAATCTTAGAGAAAATCCTAGCGAATTCAGTCCATGTAAACTAAACAATGTGAAAGTTCATCTTAATTCACAAGTATTCCCGTATGAAAATTTGCATGTTTCCTTTGATGAAAATCGATATGCCTTATTGTATTATATGTACAGTAAGTTTCAAGAGGCTTAACGATGAAAATCGGTGTCCTTTGTTGGATCCCTCAAATTTTAAGAATATATCTCCAATTGCTGTAATTGATTGCCGACACCAAAACGAACAGATTAAGACGGGTTCTATAGACATCAAAGTGGAGTTTGAAACGGGAAATGGAGGCATACCAGCCAATACGTCAGCGTTCTGTTTATTGCTCCATGATAGAATATTCGATTACTCCCCACTCACCGGGGATGTGAGACGGTTGATATAAAAGCTTGGTCGAAAGCGAAGAATGAATAGTTTTATTTCTTACATCAACCGGTTTCTTCGTTGATATCCTGCTAACCATGGCTCGAGCGTCATCGTCAACAACGAACTGGATTGTGATGGATGTCCAGGATCTAAGAGGAAAGGACAACGAATTTATTCTCCCATCGGGAGAATTTTACACATTTATCGTTTCGCTCACCATATCCGATAAACACATTGTCATTCCCGGAGTATAGACAAGTAAAGTGGCTACAAAAGAACTACCATGGAATAAAATGGGAGGACGGGTCCGTGCCATTGGACGTAGTTCAGCGATTCCTTCTGGAAGCGCTCCCCAGCTCCAGCGTGGTGTACGTGAAGGGAGCAGAGAAGAAAACCTGGGTGTCCCACCTACTAAATCACAACTTATCTGTTGTGAATGCAGAGGAGATTGGCTGCGAGAGTTTTCGCGTTTTACGAAATTCGATAGATCCTAATAGTGTAATAAGATGCACTTCACACTGGGGATATTGTGCACTACAAAATGTATTTTTAATAAAGCACTTTGTATTTAATAGTGAATAAAACACTTGTAAAATATAAAACTTGTTTTTATTTAAGGTAAAAGGATTACAGTATTATTGAACTTAACAATAAACATTCTATGTTTAACAATCTTTTTTAAATCTTCGACGGCTAATATGTTGTACCACTCGTCTACGTACATCTGGTACTTCTGGCTTTAGTTCTAAAAGAACTCGCTCACCATACGTAGTGCGGTGTTTCTTGGCGTTGGTCACAGAATATTTTTTCCCCGGCGTCATGTCCTCCACGGTGATCCATTTATAATTGTGCATTGCACTTATGCAATTAAATTTTTTGATAACGTTCTTGGCTTCGGCAGACATCTTTAACTTTGTGTGGTCACGAGAGTGTCAACGACGGCTACAACGACAACAGCAACTGGAGAGTACTAAACTGTGTGTGTGTGTGTGTGTGTGTGCAAGCGTCGGACCCGCATGCATCAGTTTGAATTAATAACTCATATGGCACATATGATGCAACGGTCGAACCCTCATGCAGCAATTTGAGTTAATGACTCATAACTTACCGTTGGGATGCAATGATGTTTTATAAATAAAACTGTTTAATATATTACCCACATACATGCTTTATTGAGTACAAATACATCCACTTAAATATTATTATATTAAAAATAGCTTTTTGAGTAGAATCCCATGGCGGTCGTATCGGGGTCGAAACCGTCGACTTCATCAACGCCTTCGTCCTCTGGGTGATGCTCTGATTGCTGTTGACGTTGTTGTTGTTCCGACTCTGGGGATGCGGGAGAAAAACGGCCTGGAACTTGGTCATTTCCAGCTTGTAACTCTTTCAATCGCGTCCCTTATTGATCAGGTAGGTTTTGCCGCCGCCCCAATTCGTTCAATTGCTTGTCGGTAAAGGCATTGTACCTCTCGGGTAAATTTATCTTGAAGCATTCGTCTAGCTCTGCAATGATTCTTGTTCCGAATTTTGTGTCCGCCCTACGCAGACTATTTACTTTGTACGGACGGTTCTTTTCCATCGACTCTAGTGGTTTAACCACTTGCAAGCGTTGAGCGAGTTGAACTTCTCCAGCAAGTTGTCGCTCTTCTGATGCTTTTGAGGCTTCCTGATGTTGGGAAGTTGCAGCAGCGGTAGCGTCATCGACGGCGGCGAATGCAGCAGAAGTCCTTGATGGTCTTCTTCTCCATTTTTGCACTTGTGGTAGCTTTATCTTGAATGCTTTTAATCAACAGAAGTCGAGTGAAACTTGTGTGTCATTCTACAATGCGGTGAGTTTAAATAGAAGTTCCTCCCTCATCTTTCTCTAATTTCCTTTCCCACCATTTTTCTTACTCCCTCCACTGCACGCCATCAAAGGAAAAAGTTATAAAAGCAAAAACCTGAAACAATTCCCGACATTTGATTGTGTATCAGCCATAGAAACACAAATGCCTCTTTGCGATCTTTGCGGGTTAAGCTTTACGAGTTTCAGTCAACTTTAAACGACATTTAAAAAACAGTGCATTCGAATACCAATTGCAGTTGTTGTGAAGTATGCGGTATCTTACTAAGAACAGACAACTTACGTAGACATATGAGGTCTCCATGAAAATACTAGTTGGACCGAGTGGGGAAACAATGATCAACTGGACACCCGCCAATATCTATGCGAGATTTGTGGTTTAACGGTTTCCGCTAAAAGTGCTTTAAGACAACATACACGGAACCCTGCTGCTGCCGCTTCTTACACCGTCAGATGATTTCCTGTGTGATGTTGCAGTATGATGTTACCGAAAAGGCTGTTTAATTCAAACACAAACGCACACATTGCTACAACAGGTACGTTTAACTACTCTTGTTAACCACAGCTTCTTCTTAATAATGTGCTGTGCATTATTAGAGAATGAAAACGACAATATTGAGCAGAATGAAAAGCCGTCACTTCAGCCAGCTCATTACTTTCATCAAAAATGTGTGAAAACTGTTAATAGAGGTTCCACTTGCCCAGTGGTCGAAACACTTGAGATCTACCAGTCATAAAATGAAAGCTGCTGTTGTTACACAGGACGGATTTAAGGTAACCACAGAGTCAAGTTTAAAAATAAAGAAACAACAAAAATCCTGACTTTTTTCGTTGTTTCAGGTTATTAAAAAGCAGTTTTCAAGAACGCATAGAGACGCTGCTAATCGAAAACAACGATTATTCCAATTTGGACTGCGTAAAGTTTCTACAATCTATCGAAGAAAGTGCAGTTTTGGAATTAATCAAACGTCTACGCAAACACCAAGCATACAAGCTGAGTATGAACTTTTTGCGGAGTACGTGAGGATGACGGATGAAACTGAAGAATTTAGTATAAAGTCCTTTCAAAACTAAAATGCAAACAGTCCAAGACGATTCTCAGGTACGAGCGATATACCAAGATATGTGCGGTCAAATTCTCACAAAAATGGAAAAATTTGAGTTAAGCAAATCCAGTTGGAGTTTGATTTGTATTCTTCACCTGGAAATAAATTTTAACAAATATCAGCCGCTTAGGGGTTCCAGTTTCATTCCCTTGTCTCGCTCAATTCAAAGTAAGAAAGCGTGTATAAATGTTAACAATAACGATCCTTATTGTTTCAAATGGGCAGTCATCTCGGCTTTATATCCTGTGCAAGAACATTGTTATAGAACGTCATCGTATATGGTTAGGGATATTTGTGCAAATAGTATTACTCTAGCCAATGGTGTCACAATAAATTTTGGCAACTTGCAGTTTCCCTTAAAAATAAGCGACGTGTCAATATTTGAGACGCTTAATAACAATATAAGTGTAAATGTATTTGGTTTGGAAGGAGATCAGATTATCGGGCCTTATTACCGTTCTGAAAAAAACAATGCAGCTACACACATTAATTTACTACTTGCAACGCAACGAAATTGCGCACTATGTCTGGATAAAATATTTATCGCGTTTTGTTCGAATGCAAGTAACAACTTATACACATAAACATTATTTTTGTAATTATTGTTTGCTGCATTTTCAACTCAAGGACAAATTAGAAGCCCATTCAAAAATTTGTAATCGCATAGTGACGGAAATGCCTGACCCTCTTGATTCAGTGATAAGTTTTTACTAATTATAAGAAAAAAATGGAAGTTCCCTTTTGTGTATATGCGATTTTGAATGCATTTTACAAAGTGTAGACACTTGTATGCCCAATCCAAACACTTCGTCTACGACAACCACACAACAGCAATGTTCCCTGCGCATATTCGTACTACATTCTCAGTTCCTATGACTGTAGCTTAAATATTTTGAGAGTGTATCGCGAGCAAGATGCTGCAGACCAGTTTGTGTATTCACTTGCACGTGATTTGACAAAAATTTATCTCGAGATTTATAAAAAACCCAAAACCAATGAAACCTCTTACCGAAGAACAAAAAAATTTATCATGCTACTTGTCCTACTTGTCATATTTGCGAAAAACCTCTGGGTGAAGACCGTGTGGCCGATCATAATCATTTCACCTCGCTCTACAATGGACCCAGCCATCGCGATTGCAATATATTGTACAGAAAACCTAAATTTTTCCCCATATTTTTTTTCACAACTTGTCCGCTACGATTGTTCATTTATTTGTGCGATCATTAAACAATATTAAAGGACCCATTGGTTTAATTCCTTTGAATAAAGAGCTGTATGTTTCCATATCCAAACACATTCGTGTTAGTCGGGATGAAAGTATCGAATTGCGGTTCCTCGACTCG
>QCXZ01000041.1:27604227-27630629 GCA_025024175.1 Rhyzopertha dominica
GTCTACAGTCCTTTAAATAAAAAACACTGATATTAAAGACATATTTGGTTATTTAACAAAACCACTTAATGAGATCCTTACCTAATTGCCTTCGTGGTTTTTAGATGTTTCTCGTTTTTGTATGTAAAATGTACTCCAAAGATAAAATTTTTAAACACGGACTACCGACTCCCGTAAACAATACCCAGAGCTCGAACTGTCAGTGGCCTCAATATGGCGGACGAGTCAGCTCATGTAATATAGTGCTATACATGCGACAATGTGTATTTCTTGGAAAACCGTCGTACCGTCCTTTTCTGCAGAACGCTGCTGTAGCACCCTATAGTAAGGACTACAGCACTAAATGGAATACAGTACCGCAACATCCGCCATATTTGGAGTAAAAGCTTTTCCGAGAACATTCAAATTTCGCAATGTTAATTTTATTTAGATTGGAACTGTAATAAGACCAATATCAATAATGGAAACCCATTACTGATCAAGGTAGAGAGAAACAAACATTGGGAAATTCGAATGTTTCCGCCAAAACTTTTACTCCAGATATGGCGGACGTTGGCCGCTTACGGTATTCCACTTTTAGTGACAGTAGTAATGACTAAAACACTGGGACTGAAACTGTGGATCACCCAGCGTTGCTCGATGGATATTTAAAAAAAAAGTGGATTTGCCATCTGAACAGAAGATTTTTAATAATTGTAAATAAAAAAACCACTAGTAAGCAGGCAATGTTATTTCACTTTTTTTTAAATTTTTGTAACCTTTTGGTTGTTTATGAACCGAAAGCAATTTAACTTAACATAAAATAAAGAAAATAGCTATAAGTGGCTTTTGTATCATACATATTACATAAAAGTTCATTAATTGCCTTGAATGTAAATAATCTTAGTTGCACCTCGTACAGTTAAAAGCAAATGATGGGACGTACTAGCACAGTATACACCCAAATCAAGAGCCAACAGAGATTGAACGATTCTACATCACTAAAGGTTAGCCCTTATTGAGTAAAAATATTTGTAACAACAATGGTCGCATTTGCTGTCTATATAACTTGCATTTATATTGTGCACCACATGCAAAGCTTAATTTAAAATAATCTTAATTAATAAATATTCATGTGTACGTACCTGCATTCATACAAATCCATGTACATAGTTGTATTTCGTTATTCAAATTCCTTTATGGGTTCTATTAAACATTTGTTAAGGGTTGTAAACATTGTGAACAAACAAGAAAAAACTATGATTTTGAAATTCTTTTATTGTCACATAAATTATTTCTGGCATATATTGATGGAGTTGGTAAGGTATAAGAAAATAACACAAACATATGCGTGTAATTTTTATTTTGCTCTTTGACACTTCCAAGTTCCACACAACAATGAACTGTCTGAAAAAAGAACAATTGAATTAACTTGGTTATTACAGAAAGTAAAATCACTATACAAGGGAATACATCTAATCATGGTTGAAGCATATCAGATAGTTATACTATTAATATATCACTATCAAATATTCATACTATTAATGAAATATAGGTAAAAAATATTATTACAACAATATCAAGAACGATGATATTCTGGTAAGCGAGGAATCTACGATGCATGGTGTTACAGTGGCTTGAGTAATGCTTTCTCACTTATTTTCAAAAATTTGATGTACAGGGTGGTCCAGTTATCATGCTCACCCAATCGACATCTTTACATCAAATCCTAAAGAAAAATGTTTGGAACAAAAGTTACAGGAGCCAAGAGTAAACGACAACACAATTTAAAGTGTCTATACAGTGTTCAGTTTTTTAGTAGCGAACAAAACCAACATTCTTTTAAATACAACCTCCAACCTTTTACGCCAGACTTTAATTACACATCAAATTATAAACAAATTAACTATTAAAAAGCATATGTTCTAAAATGAACGGTTGCGTTGTCCTTACTCAATTATATGTTTTATTTTGAAATTATGTTTCTAATAAAAGACATATGAATTTTTGGTAGTTTTTTCTTGCAATTTGATTTGCTATCAAAATCTGGCATAACAGATTGGTAGTTCTATATAAAAATATGCAAGTTTTTAGCTCAACACTAGAAAACTGAACATCCTGTTTTCTTATTCTGTAAGCTATCGAGTACTTCTTAAGTGCTATAACTTTTTCGTCTAACACAATAACTAGACCATCATATACATACTCATATATCAATATTTTAGATACAGAAATACGATTTGATCATTATACCAACAAATGTTGGTATCTACATTTTTTGAAAAAGATATCTTTGTTCTATACATTGATACTTTTTATGATGATCGTAGATGTACTTTTTAATCTCTACCAATATATCCTATTTTAAGCTGATTACAAAATAAAAGCCACTAACAAAATTTAACATTAACACCTTAACTTCTGTAATATTAAAACAAAAGACCACTATGTTAAGTTGTACTTACTTATCAATAAACTGTTTTCATTTTTAAATGATTTTTCACCCAAAACTTAATGGAGTCCCATTTTCTGTGTTGCAAACATGGTTCAAGGGATTGAATTTTTAAACACTCTTGCTTTCCAGGGAGTCCTAAGTCTCTGTTTTTTAAATAATGAGACAGATGTCTATATGCGGCAGCATTTTCTTCTTTGGTCCATTTCTTCATCACAAACTGTAATAAAATTTTTAAGTTTTACATCACACACCCAACTGCTAGCAGTTTATAAGAAACAATTTTACTTCTATTAAAAAGTGTTTATGCTCTTTAGCAATTTTTTGAGAAAAATTCATTAACAATTGAAAATCTCCCTTCAATATGCACACTTCTTATAGGTGAAATCTAAATTTCTTGCACTGTTAAAAGCAAAATTTGACGACCTTTTGATTTTGAGTGTAAGGGCCATTTTGTTAACAACCGAAGCACACACTGAAAATTGTTTTTACAACCATATCATAAAACTGGCAAATCAAACATGTATTCTTGTTTCTTCTTTTGAAGTAATGTTAGAAGCAGCAAACGGGGAAAGATGTGGAACATTTTATATATGAAGATTGTTATGGCCATATAATATGACTTATTCTAACACATTTCGAAACAATACCTAAAAATTAATGGAATATATGTAGTAGACCCTACTTTGGAGTAAATATAATTATTTATGAGTACAATAATGCCTTTTCTCCAAATTCCTTTATTTTATAAGGTAACTGGTTTGGAGGTAATTACTGGAACCTCATTCTCGGACCATTGGCTACAATAGATTATTGTAAGCTAAATTGATTGTAGAATTTAAATGTATTTAAATGTATGTAGATTTATGTTTCTTTTTGTACCAGATGGTCCGAGGATGAGGTTTCATTAATTACCTCGAAAAGCGGTTACCTTATTAAATAAAGGTATTTGGAGAAAAGGCATTATTGAACTCATAAATAATTTTATAATTTTTTGACGTCGTAACAAATATGTGTATTTATACCATTATCATCTGTGAACTAACATACCTTGGCTTTTTTACCTGTACGTTTCTGAGGTGTAGTACTCAAGGCTGTTTGCTGACTTGATCCTGGCATTGCAAGTTCATCACTGGTACTTCTGTCGTCGTATTCGGGATTTATATCATCATCAGAATTATCACTAGCTTGTATTTCAATATCGTCAATATCTAAATTGTCTAGATTTCTGCCTTTATATTTGTTTACGTTACCACCTTCCACTGCTAAAAGCAGCTTACTAAATTTTGCAATATGCAAGGCAGATTCTGGCAAGCGGTAAAAATTTTTGTGAACTGAGTAATCATGCCCCATGAATTTAGCCAAGCCTTCCATTTCATGCTGACGTAAAGACATAATTTGGGACATAGTAGCTATTTGCTTTCTAAATCGAGTAGACGTCATAAATTCTGGATGTTTAAGTTTACAAGATGCAACTACAGTCCTAAGAGCATCACATCCTCTTACAAAGCCACCTTTTTTTGTTCCAAATACATAAGTACTGGTGGGTGGTATTCCAATGCGAGCTCTACTTCCAATAAGCAACAAAAGACAAGATTCTGTTTGCTTTGGAATAAGCAGAGGTACTTTTCTTCCACGTTTCCCTTTTATCTCAACATGGACAAAGTATTGTGACAGTTTTCGTTCTTGGACAGACAATGAGGAAAGTATGTCTTTATTACATTGCTTATTTCTATTCTCAAACTGCTCAATTGTGAATTTGTCCACATCACCTACACGTTTACGGTTGAATAAAATTAGGCGGCATAATATTATCCTAACTAGTCTTAGGTAAATACCGTAATCGTCTTCTTGTAGGAGCTGAGCCTGTAACAACTCTTCCTGTTCTATAATATAGGATGTAAGCTTTTGAACATCTTCAGCAAGAGGTAATTGTATTTCCTTGTTATACTTTGAATCGCTAATTTGCTTTAAAGCAATAGATGATACTCTATATTTCCATTCAGTATTAAATAGGTGGTTAAAGTGAGATACTTCTCCAAGTTTCTCCATTTCATTGCATCTAATATACTGACCACTCAATACTGAGGTACATGCGTTTATGCTGTGTCCTATTTTCAGCGCAAACGAAGGTTTGTTAAACTCTTCAGTTACAACCTTTGTAGCACTTATTAGAAGATCAAACTTGGCAGGATGGAACAAATTTGAAAGTTCTTTTACTGTAGAGTCCAGTTCCCTTACCTTTAGCATCAGTCTACCTAATTCTCGTAGTCTCTGTGATATGTAACCTTTATGTCTAGCAGTTACAGCCATCCTGTACTTTTCACACAGAAAAGAACCAAATAGGCAAATTAAGTCATCTCTATTAACTATTCTTGTTATATCATCATCTACCATTGTGCATAATACATATAGTCTCAAAGTTGGGCTAGCCTGTTTACTTACAGGCAGCAACATTCGACTATATGGTCGAATTTTTGTTATTTTCGTGGCATCACCTTTAACACAGTAATTTGCATGTCTACATAAATTGACCGATTTCACATACTGCCCACAGTTCGGACATGGGCAGTAGTCTTCTGCACATGTATTATAATTTGATGGGCGTTTTTTAACTACCAACTGACCTACTCCCGAACTGTAGACTCGGCAGTTATGTTTAAAGTTGCCTGCCAAACGTAGTTGTTTCCAAATTTCTTTTTTTTCTGTAGAATCTGCAGGCAAGCTCTCTGCTTTGGCCACTATTTCTTGATTAGCATGCCGCCTTCTTAAATGACGAGGTAATTGAGTGCACAGTTTTTGACAAAATAAGCAACACTGCCGTTTCGAAGATTGGCCCTGTTTCTTTCCAGGTATTACTAATGAAGACAAAGGCTTTTTTTCAGTAGCATTTCTTATCATAGAATTAATTTCAGTGTCAAAATTCTGATCTACATCAATTTCCATTGCACTGTTTAATAACGAATTTGGTTGTATTACAATGGTTTTCAATTCCTCAAGAGGCTTCCTCAACTGCATACCGCTGTCCAAGTTTGTTTTAGTTTTTTTATTTTGTTTTTCATTATTTAGTGGGATTTCACCTTCACTATAATCTTTTTCTGATGTAGCCTTACTGCTACCAGAGCTTGGCTTGTAGCTTTCAGAGCTGTACTCAAAGGGCTCTTCAACCTCTACTGTAGATTCATCATTATTCTTATTCTTCGTAATGCATCTTGCACTGCGCTGCTTATTAGGTGGTGACTGTGACTTCATACTGCATGCCCTTTCTCCTGATAGAGAATAATATACTGATAATAATTACTTAAAAATACATAATATATAATAAATAATGCTGAACTTTGTGAATACTTCATACAGAAAAAAGGTTTGTTTTAAACTGAATTAAAGTGGAACTAAATTTAGAACTATCACAGTTGGTTAAGCATTCATCACATGTGTAGTTGCATATAACACAAGGATCACATACCTGAATATTTAGCTATCATGTTCGATTCGAGCCAATCAGAAACTTTACTGTATGCATGAGGTTGTTCACTGATCACAGTTTCACTGGGTCCTGTTGGAATAATACACACACGATTGAATCTAATGTTAACATTTTGGAAAAAACTTATTGTATTACTGTATTTTTATCTTTTGCAACACAAATTCAACAGTATCAAGTGTGCATTTTTTATCAGTACTAAGCTATTCAACATACTCACCAATACATATTTCAGGAGTCACAATTTGCTGTGTAGTGCTTAAAAGAGCATTACTCTCCTCTTGTGCAGCTGGTGGTTTTGTTGCTGTAAACATGTTGTAGTTAATTAGAAGCAGTGTACAGTGTAACCTCCCTGCAAATTATATTTCTATTAGTAAAACATCACGCAATTGCTTTGCATAGTAGATAGTAATTTTTCAAACAGGTCCTTAATCTAAATAAAACTTGTTTACTTTAGGCTACATTATCGAAGCCTATTAAATCAAATAAATTTAGATGCTGCAACCAAACGCTTTTCAAACTAAAGCGTTACTGCAAGTGAAAGAGGTCCTATAGTGGCTTTTAAAACAATACTAAATGTACCTATCATATGCTTATTAACTTTCTTTTGGATTTGAAAATTTATCACATTAACAAACCCTTTTACATACATAGAAAAAGAACTGATTATAGCAATTGCATGATTCATACGAAGTTAATAATTTGCAGTGTGAGATTATATCGACAAAAAATTATGCTTAATAACCTTTCTCAATCTCATCTTTAAAAAGAATTCTTGGCTTTAACTTATTGCTCCTAGTGGCTGCATGGCTACTGGATGTGGGTGTTATGACATAGCGTGTAAAATTCGCAGGTTTCGAGTTTGGTGACTCTTCAATTTCCACTAAAATTTATTACATAAAAAATTCATAAAACTTAGATATTCAAATAAAACTACCTTGTTCTGCTATGTCAATGTTGTTGACTAAAAGGTGGTTCAGGATTGTCTGATTAGGAGAAGATTCAGGTACTGAAAATTAAATATGGAAAAAATGATAACATGAAGAAAGCAATTAATACCTACAAGTTGGCGCATTTAGCTTGTATGATATTTCACTAATAGGTATGCATGATACAAAAAAACTGCTTAAGGGGGTTATTTTTTATAAAATAAAAACTTATTCGTTCCTTTATAAATCAGCTACTGTCTTAGATGCTACTTTTACAGATAAAGAAAATATGCAAAAACATCATACAAACGTTTTTCTCTTGTGTCTTCTAGAGGAAGCAAACATGTCAACTAGGGTTAAGTGGTTATCTAAACAGTGATTCAAATCTCAACGGTATGATACGAAGACGGTTAAATGGGGGCAAAGCTGTGTGTTATGTAGGTCTTTAATAATCTGAAAGATAATTGGTCTCTCTGCATTGGTTTTCGTGAAAGTAAAAAAAATAATAATGGCTTTGTAGAAAAAAAAACATTTTATAAACAAGTAAAAGCCGATCACCATTCCGATGCAGCATAAAAAGTTACCTTAAGAAGGCATTTACGTTAATGCAAAAAAATTATAAACAAAAAAGTTAAAAACAATCTTCTAAAATACCGTTTTTTATACTTTTTTAAATTTTCAAGAACACCAATTATCTCTTTAGAATATTGAAGACCATCAAGATATGTAAACAATTATGCCCCAATTTAATTGATGTAGTATCTTTTACCGTTTCCGAGAATTCAATGGTAAGCATCAAATTTGAATCACCCTGTATATAAAAATAAGTCAGTTTGAAATATTAAAAACAAAATCCTAAACTCTGGCATTGATGAAAAATATATATGCATGTATCACTGCGAATTTAATAAAAAAGAGCCCATAATTTCATCAATAACAAATGTTCTATTATAGCGCCAATCTGTACAAACAAAATACTTACTTTTTTCTGTACATATATTCAGTCGATCTTGTTTTGCATTATTACGAAGCGCATTTAGCATTCTACGTCCCCTTGTTGTTCCTCGGTTTCGGCATTCTTTACATTCACAGTAAATGTTTCCCTTTCCAAAGAAATTTTTACTATAATACACAGTGATTTCCTCGCCAGGTTCGATAGTTGTAGTAGCAATTAAATATAATTTATTGTTGCCCAAGTGGTATTTCGCATTGGGTTTGCAACTGTGATTAACAAAAGATAACGGGCCCAATACAAGGCAATCTACATTCTTTATAGCCAAGATAGAAAAGTCATTCACATCTGTAGTGATAATGCTTTCATCACAATTGGTTAAAGGTGAATATAAGCCTACTAAGTCCTCCATCATTTCACCTTTTTTTATTTTTTCGTTTGCAATTATTTTTGCTCCACAATATTTTTCTCTGCTATACTCCGTACAAACCTCTATTCCGAATTTGGAATTTTTATCAATAAGTTTTAAGTATAATGTTACCTGAAACAAATATTAAAATAATTTTTAATTTAATATTAAATATTAAAAATAAAACACATTTTCATACCATATGCTTCAGATATTCAGTCTTTCCCGCGAAGGTAGTAATGTTTTCAAACAAAACCTTCTCGTAACTTTTGTATGCCAGATCGTAATTCGGTTGTTTAAAAAAACCCATTAAAATACGTTTCAAGCTACCATTAGGCAAACTTGAGTTGTATTTTGTATTTATTTTGTGGGTAATTATTCCCAAATATGGATCTAATACCAGAGCTGTAGCAAGTTCGTCTAATTKGGCCAKATYCCGTGCAGAAAGTGGAAGTGGAGCATCGACATTCTTATTTCGKCACCTGCGAACATGTACACMGACGTTTATAAAAAAGACTCTAGGGTAGGGAGAGATGATCTACTGTCTACTTTGGCTGGCGAGTTTACGCATGCGCATTATTATAAATGCGTTATGATGCGATATTAATTCAAATTCAAGGGAGCCTAGGCARACTAAAATAGTGTACACTAAAAAACTTAAATACATAAAGTTAGCATGTTACCAATAATGTACAGGGTGATCAATTAAGAGATGTGGCCGATCTTATCCCATGTACGAGAAGTTCTAGAACTTTGGGAAAAAATAATTAACTTAACTGGCAAAGAGAAATTATTTTCGGATTCGTAAAACAACCAGAAGATGTAATAAATCTATGCAGCAATTAATATTAAAACATAATCTCAACTGAACTGTATCATTTTTGCACGGAATTTTTTTTTCAATGTCAAATAAAGGAGTTGAATGTAGGAAATGGTTAATATATCGGGTTTGGCTTAACCGATTTAAGTTAACAAGTTTTCGTCCGAAAGTGCTTTTATTTTTCTGTAAAATGCACTATTAAGTGCAAGCAAGTAGTTTGTCAGCTAAACGCAAGAGGGCGTATTCTAAAAGATTTATCCTCGGTTTTGCCAAAATATCGATTTAAAAAAATATAATAATATTTTGTCATTCATATTTCAACATTCTTTCAATTAAATCTTATCATTTTTGTACACACGTTAGTATTATTCGTCATCTCGATCCCATAAATCAACACACGGACACAGAGAGATGAAATAAGCTAATATTTTTGTGCTTTGATTTGCTTTTGTTTTTGCTAAGTAAAAAGGAGATTGCCCCGAAATCATAATCTGCATAGGTACATTAACAATTTTTGCCTGTTATTCTATGCTATCCGTAAATTATCCATAAACAATCACTCTCGAATTAGGATTATCACGTTACATTAATCTAACAATAGATGTGAAGGGTTTCTCATTTTACACTACGCGTCAAGAACACCACACAGGGTGTCCCGCTTTATGTGGACAATCTCTCGGAATCAGAAAATTGGTGCAAAAATAAAAATATTTTACTATATAACTTTTTTCCCATAATAACGCACGCCTACTGATATTCGGTCGTAAGTATGGGAGAAGGGAAATAGTTGTTGAAAAATATCTGTTAGGCCGGTTGATACAATTTCATCAAATTTTGGTTATTATAATTTGAAGTAAAAGCCGCTAAATTTTTAATAAACATTTTGGTGCGGACGAGAGGGGGCCAACCCCTACATTTTAACCCTTAACTTTTAAACGGATAAGTATTTTTTCAAAAATATATGTTGTTTTGATCTTTGGGCCTTGTAATTAAATAAAGATACTCCTTGTTCGTGCGGCTAAAATGGACTCTCTCCGAGAAAATTACAGTAGAATATTCGGGTTGGCAATTTCACTGTCTAACACATTGTTTTTATCAAATTGGCCGTGATAAATAATAACTGTGTTAATTGTCACTGTTACACTGACATTTTGTTAGTACCTTAAATTATTTGCTTCAAAAATTATGAAATAATGATAATGGAATATTCATATAATGAGTACTCCGACATGCATTTTTAGTTTGCATTGAATGATTTTCTATATTTGAAACTTTTTATTTTAAAGATCGCCTATTGTAACAACTAAATACGAGAAGTGATCAATCACAATTTTTATTATTTATCACGGCCAATTTGATAAAAACAATGGGTTATACAGTGAACATGTCAACCTGTAATTTTCTCGGAAAGAGTCCACTTTTGCCGCATAAACAAATGGTATCTTTTTCTCTTTGCAAGGCCCAAAGAATAAAAAAAAAACATATTTAAAAAATACTTATCCGTGTTACAGTTAAAGGTTAAAATGTGGGGAGGGGGGAATTGGTCGTTTCACTGCCGCCGTAAAACATTTATTACAAAATGTGCGCATCATTTTAGCGGTTTTCACTTCAAATAATAATAACCAAATTTGATGAAATTATATCAACCGGTGTAAGACTGTAAGAGATATTTTTGAAAAACTATTTTTTGCCTTCCTTATTTAAGAGTMAATATCTCAGTAGGCMGGGGCGTTATTTAAAAAAGTTATACAGTAAAATAGTGTTATTTTTAAACCAGATTTGACATTCCGAGYGGTTGCCCACATAATGAAGCACACCAGTATTCAACGTCGATGTGGCAACGTTTCGTTGTCTGACGTCACTACGTTAAAATTAATTTCAACTCACTTTCGCTAACGCGACATTAATTTCATCCGAGAAAAATTTTTTTGCTTCCGTACAAAACTGGGGTAGGTATTTCCCATATTTCCCTATTCATTACCTATGTACGTTGGTTTACCAAATATCTTATTTTCGTGACGTTACATGGACATTACTTATATCTACCTGCAAAGAGCTTGAGTTGTGTTATTGTCTCAATTAGTTCAATAAATTCAACATAAAATAACATGAGCAAAGTTTGTATATTTTTTTTCAAACACAATTGGGAACAGATACATATATAAGGCATCAAAAGAAAAAACTTAATTGTGAATCCAATATTGCTAGAATGATTAATTATTACTATTCTACATATATTCTGTACCACACAATAAATATCGCTGCACAATCAAAGTAGAAATAGGTAGCAGTTCTATACAAACCTCCTACTTATTTAGCATTGTTATCCTTACCTCCTCTCCATAATGAAACTAAAGTAATCACTTTAAACTCACAACTCACAGATTGACCACAGCGTGATGCCTGACGCCTGATGTACGATGGAACGAAGTATGTAACTAAGTCTAAGAACTAAGAAGTATCTCACGTGTTATATTAGACAGACGCTTTGTTGCCATGCCGATGCACTAAACAGTCGCGTAACGGTTTATCGGTCATCGAAAATGTGTATATGAATGATTTACCAATGTCGCATTTCTCTTTTATTATAACGATAACGAAAAGCACTCACAATTTGGCTACGTATACCTACCTTGAATTTACTTTCTGTCTTGTTGACAAGGCCCTAGATATATTAACCACTTACTTAAAAAACGAATTCACTCAATCTCTTTCTCAGCGCTTTTCGCCATTAAACGCACTTTTTTTCTATCTTCAGCGTAAATTATAAAGTTATAAACAAATATGTATTACCTATACATTACCTATGAAGCACATCTAGAAGAAAATAAATAAATCGCTTTAAGATCTTGGTACAACCTTCCCTAGGTTGTTTCTCTAAAAATTTGACCCATCATAACATATGTACCTACCAGTCGCCAAAGTGATACATATTATTAAGCTGTATGTCACTTCCATCTTAACTATTACCATTATTACCTCAATAACAAATTAAGATATGCTAACCAGTAATAGGTATTCATTTAAAGAAAAAAAAATGTAAAAATATTTCGTTACAATGTATAGCATAATAATCGAACATTTTAAAGCTTAAATTATTTTACAGTCACACAGAAAAAGCTTTGTCTGTGATGTCGACGAATATATATAAAATAAGTAATTTCAAACTATCTAGAACAAGCTGATTTTGAACTAGTGATTATTGAATAGCAAAACTGGCGTGGCAGGAAAGAAACTTTATTGATCTAAGTTGCCCATTAGGTACCTACACTATTCATTAACCGTGGTTAATTAGTGTCAACTTGCACTTGCAGTTAGCCTTAAATTTTAAGATTAATGCCAAATTAACTATACTTTGTAGTTCCAGGGCTCCACTCTAAAAATCCAGCATGTAATGAGCATCGCCATCACAGCGTGTACCGGTCTGTTGGTCGGCACAAAGATGTGTGTATGAATTCGGATGTCTACTTTATATTTGATCAAAGCCGTTGCGATAATCTGTAAAATATCTGCTGATATGAAGGCTAATCGACAAAACCCTAGCAATAATTATTTTGCCTTTTCTTTGTAATAAAAAGTCCTATCATTGCGATATTTGTGTAGTATGTAGATGATAGATAATACAAGCAACAACTAGCGAACTTTACCAAAAACACATTTGTATCTATAAGCAGTAACGATAAAAAGATTTTCTTTTATTATTACTATGCTTTGCGCCTACTAATTCATGTGTATCTACCGTATATATAGGTACTTGATTATATTCTGTTTTAAAAGAAAGACCGATAGCAAGTATAACTTAACGATAAAAATGTTTTTGTCTGGAACAGGGTTTCAAACTTCATTTTTTAGTTTCGATAAAAATAACGTTTTTTTCCTTTTCCGTTTACGGTTCCGTTCAGATGATCAATTTTTAAACATTTTAATTTATTTATACCCACTACAAATAAAGAAAAACAAACTGTAACTGAAATAGAGACTGAAGAGAACATTCACTTTTGTCAAAGAAGCAATATATTTTTCGGTTCAGTTCAATTTCTTGTTTGACATAAATAAAGTTATTTTTCAGATCCAGTTACGACTTGAAGCGATGGTCTGGGAACTGTCGATCATGCGTAAGATTAAATTTAAACATACGGAGAGGTATATACAGAAAAAATGAAATTTCAATTATTTTACAGCCAAATCCTATTACCAAGGTTAAAGCGTTCAGCAATAAGCAGCAAACACTTATGTATTACTAATAAAGCAGATGCTGATAGATAGATGCTGATAATTCTTAGCACATAACAAAACAGGAAAATGCGAGAAATCAACAATTTTTTCTTTAACACTATTCGTTTGCAGTATATCGGACTTGTCAAATCTCTCAATACGCTGAATCCTTATCCTATACGCACTGAAATCAAGTTATCTTTTAATGGTTGTCTTTGAGGTCTAAGAATAATAACACTACTTGTACATTAATTATTGCATGTTTGGCAACTATGCACAATACCGTGCCACCACCGGCCGCCAGTCGTCCATAGATTCCTCAAGTATGACATCAGCTTTGAAGTCGGAAGTTCGGAAGCAGGCGCATCCCGCGTTCCAGTATAGAGTTGCCAGTTTTATTACAATTATTAATCTATTATATTTCAAGTACATCTACTACGCTATTAAGACTTTCACAATTCTATTACATTTTTGTAACAATTTATGTTTCAAAATAACTCTTCAAAATAATTTTCTGCAACTGTAAAAAGGGATTTAGTGCTAAATGCGACTGCAAAAATGTTGGATTGTTTTGTTCTTTTGCACGTACTATAGTTGTCAAGGCCAGTCGTGCTCCAATGTTGAATCACAGTGGTTTAATTATTTTAATCTATAATTTTAAGACTTGCTAATCGGCTTTGAGGTACCTACTTGCATATCCACCGGTTGGTCAAAATTTCAAAGTCCGTTAACTTCTTAACCAATCATTATATTACAAAAATATTTGGTACACGTATCAAGGGCATGTATAGGTAGAACATACTTAAATATTACTAAAATCGGAAACATACAGTTTTTTTACCTGTCCGCTTCGCGTGGAATGCCCCATATTTCGAAAATGAAGCTCTCCAACCGAACAAAGAATTAGGTTTAAATGGACAAAACAAAAATGTTTTGAAAAATGAATTGTGTGATAAATGTAATACAAGTATGAAATACGTGTAATAGCGTAATGTTATAATTGCAATGGTACTGGCAGTTCTGGCTGTGAGAGAAGTAACAGTCGATCTGTTCGACTGAATCAGCTGATCGCTAAGCGGCAGCGAAAAGGTTAGTATTTTAATATTTTCGCCGCTATGAAGGATTAAACGTTATTTCCGCGTTAGCCCTGAGCATCTGTCGTACAACTGATTTGTTTTGTTTTTTTTTCTTTTGGTTTATGTATAGTAATAGATAACTAAAATTAAATTAACGACGCGTTTACTTAAAAATATTCTCCGGCTTTTCATCAAACTTTTCTTTTTCGTTTCCTTCCCTAATAGATGCGCTGATTTTAGGACTATAATCAGAAATAATGTACATTAAACTCTTGATTTTATCCAGATAAATAAATAAACAGCAATGTTTATTCTACGATAATTTCTAACAGCTTTATAAGTTCAAGTCATTAAATGTCTAGAGAATTGACTACAATCAATCTGACGATAATTTGATAATAAACAATATAAAAGCAATACGAATAGGTATAGCTTGTAGCAAGTATTATTTAATAGTAAAAAATGTTATATCTATACCTACCTAAAGCAAAGAAGAATTTTCTTGGACTATGTCGTTAACCATCAGTTTCGTTTAATTGCTTACTACCTATACGTACTTAGTTGGCACACTTGCTTACCCTATGACTTTAACTATTACAGCTATAATTTTACTGAATTTTAAATAGGTATATCTTACGCTTTAGTCGTATATCCTCTGCATCAGCTATCAAGACGGCACACTACACTTGGGATTGTTGTACAAACTATGGTAACATCATGACAGCATGTGTCGGTCTATCGGTCGTAGAAAAGATGTGTGCGTGAACTCGTATGTTACATTTATCTGTCGTTAGCACTGTAGCAAGAAGCAATGCAAACATTCATACTTGTATTAAGACTTCTCTCCAACAAAGTTTGCCAATTTAAGATTGACGTGGAGCGATTACCTCTTCCCTAAGGTGCTTTGTTGTAAACTAACGAATAAAACAAACTATTTGTATCCTACTTAGTAATTTTCTATTTATATCTGTGGAAAGGGATGGTTCACATTCTTTCGACAGCTTTGTAACAAACAGTGAAAAATAAGCTAAATACTCTGTATTTTCAGGCAGTAATACCATTGTACTAATATGTAGTCACAATACGAACATGTGTATCGATTTATACTGGGCGTGGAAAAATATGTATAATTAATACGATTATATCGAATCGAATATGAATTCCGTTTTTCACTGTGTTCAGTGTTTGAAAAACGAGTGTTTCAATTTTGAACTACTTTAGGACGATGTGTTTTTTTTTATTATGCCGCGCAGTGACATTTTCCTTGCGTCCGGACAGTCCGTTCTACGCCAGCGTGTTTGCATGCAGTTTTTATTTCCAAACGATTCGCCCCCGTTTGGGCGCTGAATTTAACGATCGATTTTGTTGGTATTTTACATATTTTATCACAAGTATTTCTTACTACTTTAAAGTGGACCGATAATGCTATTGTTTCTAGTTTTAGTTTTAATAACAGTAATAAAGAGAAGGCTCTAGCAAATATTTATTTTGCTTCTCATTCTGGTAATAATAGCATTAATATATACCAATAAATAAATAAATATATCTAGTTACATCAATCGTTATATTTTCTTTTTAAACACTGTTTACTTCAAAAATCTAAACTCGAAATAAACATTCCTTATTAAACCGCCTCTCTATAAAAAAGGTTAAGCATAAGTTAAGATAACCTAAACGTTTAAAAATTTGACCTACACGTGAGTCCCGATTTTGTTTATTAAAAAGAGAAGCCGCTCTTCTTTGGAATACTAGTAATAGTTGTAATCTGATGCTCTGCATACTTCGCTACTGGGTCTTTTTACATGAGAAGATCAAGTCATGTATGAATATTTGCATTGCTTCTTGCGATAGTGCGAACGAAAGATAAATGTAACATACGAGTTCACGCACACATCTTTTCTACGACCGATAGACCGACACATGCTGTCATGATGTTACCATAGTTTGTACAACAATCCCAAGTGTAGTGTGCCGTCTTGATAGCTGATGCGGAGGAATACGAGTAGAGCGTAAGATATATTTAAAATTCGGTAATATTCTAGCTGTAATGGTTAAAATCATAGGGTAAGCAAGTGTGCCAACTAAATACGTATAGGTATTAATTAAACAAAACTGCTGCTGAACAACATAGTCCAAGAATATTTTTTTTTGCTTTCGGTAGGTATACAATATTTTCTACTATTACATAATAGTTACCACGAGGTATATTAGTCGTAGTGCTTTTAAATTGTTTATTATCATATTAACGTCAGATTGATTATAGTCAATTATGATGACTCGAAATTTTAAAGCTTTTAGAAATTGTAGAATAAATATTGCTTCTTATTTATTTATCCGGATATAATCAAGAATTTATACATACATTATTTCTGATTATTGTCCTAAAATCAGCGCACCTATTTGAGAAAGATACGAGAAAGAAAAGTTTGATTTTTTAACTTTGCCTATATTTCGAGCCATCGTCAGGACATATTAACTCCAGATATAAAAGGGAACAAAACGACGAAAACATAAAACTATGATTGGGAAAAAAATAAACTATTACAGACTGCCGTATGGCAGAACTGAATAAATAATTAATAGGTGTCCTGATGATGGGCTGATTATGGCTCGAATTATAGAAAAAGTTAAAAAATCCATTGCCGTTTTCCCAAGAAATTGTTTACAATACATCGGGCAATMATTATTTGACAATTATCTATATTCGATAAATACTGATAGATGTACCTAATATTTACAATCTTTTCCATAGTCTGGTCAGTTATCAGTTTACAATTATGAGCCTTTACAAGCAGCACTCTTTTTGCAAGTGGAAAGTAACATTGCTTCTTGCGACAMTGCTAACGACAGATAAATGTAACATACGAGTTCACGCACACATCTTTTCTACGACCGATAGACCGACACATGCTGTCATGATGTTACCATAGTTTGTACAACAATCCCAAATGTAGTGTGCCGTCTTGATAGCTGATGCAAAGGATATACGACCAAAGCGTAAGATATACCTATTTAAAATTCAGTAAAATTATTGCTGTAATGGTTAAAATCATAGGGTAAGCAAGTGTGCCAACTAAATACGTATAGGTAGTAAGCAATTAAACGAAACTGCTGGTAAACGACATAGTCCAAGAAAATTCTTCTTTGCTTTAGGTAGGTATAGATATAACATTTTTTACTATTAAATAATACTTGCTACAAGCTATACCTATTCGTATTGCTTTTAAATTGTTTATTATCAAATTATCGTCAGATTGATTGTAGTCAATTCTCTAGACATTTAATGACTTGAACTTATAAAMCTCTTAGAAATTATCGTAAAATAAACATTGCTGTTTATTTATTTATCTGGATAAAATCAAGAGTTTAATGTACATTATTTCTGATTATAGTCCTAAAATCAGCGCATCTATTAGGGAAGGACACGAGAAAGAAAAGTTTGATGAAAGGCCGGAGAATATTTTTAAGTAAACGCGTCGTTAATTTAATTTCAGTTATCTATTACTATACACAACCAAAAGAAAGAAAAACAAAACAAATCAGTTGTACGACAGATGCTCAGGGCTAACGCGGAAATAACGTTTAATCCTTCATAGCGGCGAAAATATTAAAATACTAACCTTTTCGCTGCCGCTTAGCGATCAGCTGATTCAGTCGAACAGATCGACTGTTACTTCTCTCACAGCCAGAACTGCCAATACTATTGCAATTATAACATTACGCTATTACACGTATTTCATACTTGTATTACATTTATCACACAATTCATTTTTCAAAACATTTTTGTTTTGTCCATATAAACCTAATTCTTTGTTCGGTTGAAGAGCTTCATTTTCGAAATATGGGGCATTCCATGCGAAGCGGACAGGTAAAAAAACTGTATGTTTCCGATTTTAGTAATATTTAAGTATGTTCTACCTATACATGCCCTTGATACGTGTACCAAATATTTTAGTAATATAATGATTGGTTAAGAAGACTTTGAAATTTTGACCAACCGGTGGATATGCAAGTAGGTGCCTCAAAGCCGATTAGCAAGTCCTAAAATTATAGATTAAAATAATTAAACCACTGGATTTATTACTTCATTTATTGAGCTTTTTAATCGTATATTTGGAAATAAAAAAAATGTTTTACCTTAAAAAAATTCGATTTAATTTTTTCCTTGAATTTCACAAATTTAGACCATTTCGATTTTTTTCTGAAAATAGCTAATATTGTATAGAACAGCCTTGCTAGGAGCTAGACTGGAAATACTGCCGAAGCGTGGCGTTCTGCGCCGCGCAGCCGCCCCTAACGCTCGCCACTTGTGCGACTTCGGCATAATCCACATAATCCACGCCCCACGCCTATTATAAAACTTATCAAGGATGTTCTACACAATATTAGCTATATTCAGAAAAAAAGTGAAAAAAATCGATATGGTCTAAAGTCGTTAAATTCAACTCAATTCAAATCTACTTCTATCGATCATTATATTTTCATTTTTAACACTGCTTTACTTCAAAAATCTAAACTCCTAATAAACATTCCTTATTAAACTACGTCTCTATAAAAAGCTTAAGCTAACATATAATCTAATTTTTTAAGAATTCGACTTACATGTGAGTCCTGATTTTGTTTACTAAAAGAGAAGCCGCTCTTCTTTTGAATATTAGTAATAATGCTAATCTGATGCAACTGCATACTTGGCTACTGCAACATAATACACATAAGTAATATACTTATATACTTATTCGTAGTGCATTTAAATTGGTTATTATTATATCATCAGATTGATTATAGTCAATTCAATAGACATATTATAATGACCTGAACTTTTAGAGCTCTTAGAGATTGTAGAATAAATATTGCATCTTAGTTATTTATCGAGATAAAATCAAGACTTTACATATATATACATATTTCTGACTATAGTCCTAAAATCAGCGCACCTATTAGATAAGGCTACGAAAAAGAATAGTTTGATGTAGGATAAAAAATGTAGGGAGCAAACTGGAGTACGAATAGGGCGTCTTACGATCGTTTCTGCATTTTCTCATTTTACAGTTGACTCAATCAAAGCGTTTTCTGTAGACATCACGATTCAAGTGGAAGTAGGCCGGATGTCTAACTGTTACCTCTAACTCCATCGTGATATAAGCTTTAAAGGCCTTAAAGTTTTAAAATAAATATGATCCTGGTTATTTGCCCAAACAAAAGTAATCGCATCAGTAATAATAAATTCAGCCAAGACTTTAACAAAGAAGACCCTTAATTATAACCTAAATTTTAAATCAAGAATATTACGATGCAAGAACTTTTTTCCGGTTTTACAATTGTATGTAATTAGTCAATTTCGAAAATGAAGCTTTTCCACTGAATAAAGATTTGTATGCAACAAAATAAAAACAAAAATGTTTCGAAAAATAAATTGTTTGATAACTGTATTAATATAAAATGCATGTATGAAATACATAATAGTACTGGCAGTTCTGGCTGCGAGGGAAGAAACAGTCATACTGTTAGGCTTATCAGCTGATCGGTAAGCGGCAACGGTAAATACACAAAAGTCGGCGAAACGGCTAGTACTTCATATTTTCGCCGCTATGAAAACGTTATTTCCGCCTTATAAAATACATATGTAAACTGATCGTTAGCATCAGTGCCCAAGCGCGTGTAAAAAATTACTCGAGAAAAAATATGCCTGTAGTACATAAACACGCTAGCGTAGAACGGACGGCCGGACGTAATAAGGATCCTGCAACATTGCTCGGCATAGGTATGTATGTACCTAGTAAAAGACACTTCTCGTTCTAAATTAAAACACTCGTTTTTGAAACACTGAACACGACAGGTAAAAACGAAATTCATATTAGATAACGATTTATTCTGATAATTATTAATATGTCCAATTTCGTTATATACTTACCGATAATAACTATAAATGCCATATTCTATGTATAGTCATCGATAACCATCGATATTTTTATCGATAGCTATCACGCACTCTTAATTTTCAGTCGGCACATCGTTTTTCAAATAGAAAGCAAAAAAACTATAGTTATGTATCTATAGTAGAGAGCCCGCGCCGCAGAAAATGCTCTAAATATGAGTTTTTTTTTAATTTTTGACTTTTGCAAAATACATTGTCTCTTACGGCCGAAAAATAATAAAAAATCAGTTTTCTCGGTTTCAATGCCGTCTACAATGGATTCAAAAACCCCTGATTTTCGGTTTAACTTGCATTATCTCGTAAACTAAGGCCTAAATAAAAAATATTCTAATTAAAAGTTAGTTGCGCCCTTTTAGGTCCCACTCGTGCTGAAGTCAGCCCCGTCTCTCAGAAAAATGTAATCTTTTAACGAAGCTGTCGAAAGAATATGCATCATCTCCTTGCACAGATATGTGCCGCGTAAAGTAGAACATTTTGTCATAGTACAAAATCAGTTAATGAGTAGCCTACAAATGCCTGTTTATTAGTTATTATGTAACATTTGCAATTATTATTTTAATGAATCGGCGTCAACAGACTGTTAAAGCTTTTTTTAAATACATAGTTATCAATTATTCGTAACAAAATGGCAATTTAAAAGCTACAAGGGTAAGTTGACTTTGCAGCAACTCTAAAAAAAAACAGTGAAAAGAGCTATATAATTACCTAAAGCAAAAAAAATATATTTTGTTAATTAATCATTGGCTATAGATTTCAGCAGTAAGAACTTTTATTAGCCTTGTGAATATTGGCGTTATATAGTTATAATTTTATTATATTCGAATATAGTTTATGCCTTATGTTCTCCGTAATTTTAGGTTGCAATACGTTACACTCAAAATTAGGAATGTATTACATTGGTAATGCTATCACAGCTTGTTCCAGTTTATCGATCGCCGAAAAGATGTGTGTGTAAAATTATATAACGTCGCATTTCTCCTTCAATTGTAGACAGTAACGGAAATATTGATAGGTGCAGATACCTTAATTTTACTTTCCACTTGCAAAAAGAGTGCTGCTTGTAAGGTCTCATAATTGTAAACTGATAACTGACCATGACTATGGAAAAGATTGTAAATATTAGGTACAGCTATCAGTATTTATCGAATATAGATAATTGTCAATTAATTGCCCGATGTATTGTAAACAATTTCTTGGGAAAACGGCAATGGATTTTATAACTTTGTCTATATTTCGAGCCATAATCGGCCCATCGTCAGGACACCTATTAATTATTTATTCAGTTCTAACATACGGCAGTCTGTAATAGTTTATTTTTTCCCAATCAAAGTTTMACGTTTTGTCGTTTTGTTCCCTTTTATATCTGGAGTTAATATATCCTGACGATAGGCCGATTATGGCTCGAAATATAAGCAAAGTTAAAAATTCAAACTTTTCTTTCTCGTATCTTTCTCAAATAGGTGTGCTGATTTTAGGACAATAATGAGAAATAATGTATGTGTAAATTCTTGATTATATCCGGATAAACAAATAAGAAGTAATATTTAATCTACAATTTTAGAAGCTTTAAAGGTTCAGGTCATCATAATTGACTATAATCAATCTGACGATAATATCATAATAAACAATTTAAAAGCACTACGAATAAGTATACCTCGTGGTAACTATTATGTAATAGTAGAAAATGTTATATACCTACCGAAAGCAAAAAAAAATATTCTTGGGCTATGTTGTTCAGCAGCAGTTTTGTTTAATTAATACCTATACGTATTTAGTTGGCACACTTGCTTACCCTATGATTTTAACCATTACAGCTAGAATATTACCGAATTTTAAATATATCTTACGCTCTACTCGTATATCCTCTGCATCAGCTATCAATACGGCACACTACACTTGGGATTGTTGTATAGACTATGGTAACACCATGACAGCATGTGTCGGTCTATCGGTCGTAGAAAAGATGTGTGCGTTAACTCGTATGTTACATTTATCTTTCGTTCGCACTATCGCAAGAAGCAATGCAAATATTCATACATGACTTGATCTTCTCATGTAAAAAAACCCAGTAGCGAAGTATGCAGAGCATCAGATTACAACTATTACTAGTATTCAAAAGAAGAGCGGCTTCTCTTTTTAATAAACAAAATCGGGACTCACGTGTCAAATTTTTAAACGTTTAGGTTATCTTAACTTATGCTTAACCTTTTTTATAGAGAGGCGGTTTAATAAGGAATGTTTATTTCGAGTTTAGATTTTTGAAGTAAACAGTGTTTAAAAAGAAAATATAATGATCGATGTAACTAGATATATTTATTTTTTTATTTATTTATATATTTATTTATTTATTGGTATATATTAAGTTTGCATATGATCAGCAGTGTTGCTTGTAATACATTTTGTATTATCTATATAGGTACATTGGCCATTACCTTCAGTCTAAAATGTACTTATAGGTGCTGCTGCTCTGTTTCGTGTAGTTGGAAATAAGGGGTAGGCCCCAATAATGATCGGATTAGAACCGACAAAATATAATCATATATTTTGATAATTATTGTTAATTAGTTTGTTAAATCTAGATAAATATCGCTAAGTAGGTACAGATAATATGTTAATCATTAACTATATAACACATACGCATAACGCATTTTAGCTTGCAATTATAGACAGTAGGCAACATGTAAGATAGCAGTTATAATGCCAAAAGTGGTATAGGAAAAGTATTTTAATACCAGCATTTACATATAAACAAAAGATTCATAATTAAGAAACAACCATTAATTGAAATTGTTTCTGAAGTTATAAGTTTCAAATTCCCACTGTAGTTTAAAGCCGCTGTTCTGAAAATCCTGTGTACATGGCTGTCGGTCGTCACAAAGATGTGTGTATGAATTCGTATGTCGTCTTTTTCTTGCATCATAGATGTTATTTTATTAGTAAATTCTAGTTTCAATAACAGCAATAAAGAGAAGGCTCTAGCAAGTATTTATTTTGCTTCTCATTCTGGTAACAATAGCATTATTGGTCCAGTTTATATAGTTATAATTTTATTATATTCAAATATAGTTTATGCCTTATGTTCTCCGTAATTTTAGGTTGCAACACGTTACACTCAAAATTAGGGATGTATTACATTGGTAATGCTATCACAGCTTGTTCCAGTTTATCGGTCGCCGAAATTATATAACTTCGCATTTCTCCTTCATCAGTGCCATCGTAAAAACCAAAAAAATAGTGATAGTTGCAGATACCTCAATTTTGCTTTGCACTTGCAAAGGAAGTGCTAATTGTAAAGCCTCATAATTGTAAACTGATAACACACCATGACTATGGAAAATATTTCAAATATTAGGTACAGTTATTGGTATTTATCCAGATTGGCCATATAGATAATAGTCAAAAATCTCGTTATATTTTCGCAGTTCGAATCCTTAACATCGCAGTTTATCTCTAACTTACTGTTAGTCACGATCGCAGTGTGTATTAGTAAATTACGTTAGAGGACAATGTAAATATAATATGAAGACATACTAGAAGCAACMCAAGTTGGTGAGCTTAAGTAAGATATTTTTTGTAGGTAAATAATAACATAAAAATTGTTGAAATGTTGATTTTTGTTCTCCACAACCCTATCATAATTTTCGTCTTTCGTCGGWCGTTTCGTTTTCGTTAAGGAWGAGCGGCTCCTTTTTGTAATAAACAAAATCAGGACTCAAGTGTAAGTCGAATTCTTAAAAATGTAGGTTATCTGTTTGATTATATAGAGATGGTTTAAATAAGGGATGTTTATTTGGGGTTTAAATTTTTGAAGTAAGACTGTTTTAAAATGGAAATACATTGATCAATGTAAGTAAAGATATTTATTTATTTGTATATTCTAAGTTTGCATAAAATTGCTGTTGCTTGTATTACACCTTGCATTATCTATATACATTGGCCATTACCTTTTGTTTCAAATTTAACTATACGTGCTGCTGCTGTCTCGTGCAGTTGGAAGTAAGGGGTAGGCCGCAATGATCGGATTAGAATTGCTAAAATATAACGATATATTTTAATAATTAGCAATTTTTTAATTTAGATTAAAACTGGTATGTGTATATAATATGTTTATCTCAACAGGTGTACATTTTCACTATTAAATAATGGTTGCCACGAGGTACACTTATTCGTATTGCTTTTAAAGTATATTATTATTATATTATTAAATTATAGTCAATTCTGTCGACATACAATGACCTGAACTTTTAAATCTCTTAAAAAATTTAGAATAAATATTGCTTCTTAGTTATTTATCGAGACTTGCAGAAAGTTAAGAGATAAACTGTGATGTTAAGGACTGCGGACTGCGATATTATAACGAGACTTTTGACATATTTATCTAATATTTACAATATTTTCCATAAGCATGGTAAGTTATCAGCTTACAATTAAGCTTACAATTAAGAGTCTTTACAATCAGCACTTCCTTTGCAAGGGGAAAATTGCGGGATTTGCAATGCATCAGTATTTTTGTTGGTTCTTACAATGACACTAATGAAGGAGTAACACGATGTTATTTAATTTCATACACACATCTTTTCGGCGACCGATAAGCTGGGACAAGCTGTGATAGCATTACCAATGTAATACGTCCCTAATTTTGAGTGTAACGCGTTGCAACCTAAAATTACGGAAACACAAAGCATAAAATATATTTAAATATAATAGAATTATAACTATATAACGCCAATAAGTGCTTATAAGTCGAGTAAATGTGCTTACCACTAGAATCTATACCTAATGATTAATTAACAATATAGTCAAAAATAATTTTTTTTACTGTTTTTAACGTTTGCTGCAAAGTCAGCTTACCCCTGTAGCTTTTAAGTTGTCATTTTATTACAAATAATTTACTAATTATGTATTTTAGGATTTTAAAGCTTTAACAGTTTGTTAGCTTTAATTAATTAATTAAATGTGGTAAATAAACGCAAATGTTACATAATAATAATTAAAAGTAAATCGTGGGGCGAATACCCCATCCCTCTGGCGCTTTGTTGTAAACTAACTAATAAAAAACTATTCGTATCCTACTCAATTGTTGATTTTGTGTCATGACAAAATTTTCTATTTCAAACCCTGCACATATCTGTGCAAAGGGATGATTCACATTCTTTCGACAGCTTTGTTACAAACATACTCTGTATAATAGGTAATTAAAATACGTTTGAAGTTTTTGCTTGCATCATCGATGCTATGCCATCTATGTACGTTTCATGTCATACCATGCTCCAAAAAATCACATTTTTAATTTGCCATCTGTAGTTTACACAACCGAACGTCTACACACAAACAGGTCGCTAAAAAGTTTTCTGAATGCGCACACTTGCGCAGAAAATGGAAAAGTGATTTTTGAACAAATAGTACTTAGGAAAATTTTCAAAAAATTCAGCAATACATACCTGTTGTTAAAGAAGTTATTTACAAAATTGCAAGTCACAGTTATCAGTAAGTACTAAATAAGGGGCAAAAAAAGGATTAGATAATGGCGACCGTTTTCACGGTCGCCACTTTGCTAATCTGTAGCCGTATAGTACTGTGTACGATTTTAAAGGTCGCCAGAAGGATACATTTACAAACACACACACACACACACACACAGACAGACACACAAACGGACAAGAATTTTTTTTGCTCAAATTTTTTTAAAGAGAATGATCGCGATACAATACTTCCCATCCGTTGGATGTGGAAGTAATTTGCACAGCTGCACAAAAAGCCAGTTGTATTTATTGCGAAATGAGGAATTCAAGTTTTGCATGAGTTCAAGAACGTTGTTCCCAGCGTCCACATTTTTATTAGGGGGTCGCTCGTGAAAACCCTTGCTGTTTACAAGCGAGCACAGCTATGCTCAGCAACGTAAATAAAATTTTGACTGTTTGGCAAGCTGTGGTTAGAGCGGGAATTCTAAAAAATGATATGTGGACAGAAATATGTCTGTGATAAAAAGCGGCCAAAAAAGGATTGAAAAAGAAGATAACTAGCCAATTCAGTATAAAATTTCCAGTCCCAATCTCAGTTGCAGTAATGTGATAAAATTAGTCTTATTGAGGTTTAACATTACTTAGCAAGTGTTTTTTTAATTTAGTGTTCTGTTAAAACAAAGCCCAGA
>QCXZ01000041.1:27630729-27814605 GCA_025024175.1 Rhyzopertha dominica
CACCTTTTCCACTAGGTACACATTTGGATGAACCGTCTTCTGCAGCTCTTGCTCATAGAAGCAGCCCTTAATCGGAGTTCCATTCATGTCTTGCAGTAAGTATGTAGGAGGATCGGTTTTTTGTCGCCTGTAAACTTTAAAGTGCTCTGTCGACCAATTTGCAGTGTAAGATTTATCAAACGCCTGCTTGTGACGGCTAATACGTACAATATCATCCACATTAAATTTAAAAGATACTCTTTTCTTTGCAGGCTTTACCGTTGAAAGCGGCGTAATGATTGAAGCTTAGTCGAATGCGTAACTTGATTGGGTTTCATTTTTATCGTACTATGCCAAGTGTCATTGTATTTATCGGTTATCTGTTGAAGAATCTGTTGCCATCGTAGCTACCCTGAAGTGAGAATTGCTTATATAATTTACTTTTCAACGTTCGTATAACACGTTCTACTATAGCCGCCTTTTTTGAACTGTATGTGGAATAATGTAAAATATTAAGCCTTTCCAACAGTGCAGATACACGCTGATTGTAGAATTCCCGTCCTTGATCAGTTTGTAGTAAACGAGGTGTATATCCGGCTCTTTTAAATATCCTCTCCAAGGCTTTGACTATACACTCGGCCGTCTTACTTTTAACACCTTCCGTCCAAAGGAATTTGCTGTAGCAGTCTATTACGACTAATATGTATCGATATCCTTGGTTTTGCTTTGCATATGCTTGCATATCAGCTAGATCGGCTTGAAACAAATCTGCGAATCCTTTAATGATTGTCCGTCGTCGTGGAAAATTCCTTCGTGCTGGCTTGTGCAACTCATCAACTAACTGCTTTTTTATTTCGCTCATCGCAAATTATCAGTCTCGCTGTTGTATAGATATGTTTTTGCCCTCATCCGTCAAAAAATACTATTTCACAACTGTTTATGAACGTCCTTATATATCTCATTATTAAAATAGAACATAATCTGGTGTTTCAATTTGGAATTTATGGCCTCTGTCGATGAACGGTGATGCGTCCTTATCCCCATCAATCAAAATATTATACTCCGCTATCAGCGTGAAACTGATTTTAGGAGTTAAAGGGTACTTTTGGAATTGCAAAGCATCTCCCTTTTTCAATGGAAATCCTTCAAACAGTAAATGTCTATCCTGCTCTTTTATTTCACGACCATTTACGTATACTCTTATATCCCTATGCACCGTTAGACGTCTCACAATCATATCCATCACGATAGGAATATAAGGAATGTCATTTATGAAGTAAAATCGCTTGTTGGTCCTTTCTACTCCTTCGAAATTTTCAATGTAGACAGCACGTAGACGCTTCTTATCGATGATCTCGGCCTCCATAACCTGTTTTATTTCAGATCTCCTTGAAAAGGTAATATCGTCAAACGTTGAAGCACATGATGATGAAGAGGAATTTTCATTGAATTTCCTCTTACGTCCAAATTTGTCTATTGTGTTAACACCACTCATCTTTAAGTTTAACTGTATAATATGAACGATATGCTGATTAATATATGATACCACTTTCATACAATTCCTCTATTATTGACAAAATCTCATTATCATGACCCTTGTGACCTGCATTTTTGGAGCTATATAATAATCGTAGTCGATCAATTAATTCACTTGGATGATTCCAGTAAATATAATCTTTATTATGTCCACGATGATATAATTTTAACGCTGAAAAGCGTCTCTTGCCATTAAGCATTATTTTTTTGCTGCTGTTCAGACTGCCACCTTTTTCTTCCATTGAGGTGGTTGTTTTGTCGTTTTGGTTTTCTTTTTAAACGTTGGTTGTGGTAGCCTTCTAACCGACGAAGTTGTCGCGGTGGTCGATCTAGTTGAATATACCTTTTGTTGTTGTTGTTGATCTTTTTTTTCCGTTTCCTGGTCGCATCATCTTCTGGCTCACTCGTTTCGCTCGTTGTAGTATCCGCTCTTGAAACTATAGATGTAGATGGAGTTTCAATCGGCGATACTCTTCTCGGTAATTTAGACCTTGATGTGGTGGGAGTTGTCTCGATGTGATTAAATATGGTTTGCCGGTGCTGGCAGCGCGGGCGGCGGCGGTGGTGTGTTATTATTTCAGCTTTCTTAGGTATTTTTAGCTGTTTTGTTATTGGTTCATATATTTTTTCTAATACCCGCTTGTCGGCAAACTGTCTCTGTTTAAAAATATTAAATTTTTTACGCACAGCTTCCGTTGCATCTATTAGTTCACGTTGTAACTTAAGTTCCGAATTCGACATTTTATTTTTCAATCGTTATCGATGTGTTCAGTTTGTTGTCCAGCAGTCAAGTGATATATTCAACGATGTCATTTAAGGATATATAAACTTATCGAATCCCTTTCTATATCTACCATTATCTATCGGGCTATCCTTACATATCACCAAAAACCCATGATCATCCTTCCAACATTCAGCACACATTTTCTGAAACTGTTCATACGTTACATCTGGTGAGACATGATCGTTAAAAATGTGACGCCAAATTTAAGGAATCCACCCTAAAGCAAATCAAAGTGTTTAAATTATCCCTAATTAATTGTTTCGGAACTTTTGAATATGTTTGGCATAAAAAAAACAGTCGATACGCTTAATGCCGACCATAACTGAAGTATGACTGGATTATAGACTGCTTTTCACACATAATGTCGTCGATATGAAGACAGAGTCCGGTTCGGCGTTTGACGGTTCCACAATATCTTCGGCATTGCTGAACGTATACACCCCTAAGCCTTCGATAGGTTCTAAAATTTTTGCAGGTATTGATATTGGGCTGGTATAATGACTTTGAATAAATATAGACGTTGGAAAAGTACAGCCCTGAGGGTCTAAAATTAAACTAATAACCACATTCGTCTTTCCGGCATTCGATGGGGCAACAATAATGGCACGAATCGTAGAAGGTAGCAGCGGTCCATGACGTTGCGCCTGCTCTTGACACGTATTCACAACATTTACCTTATTATCCAGGTTTTCGACCTGTAGTCGATGAATTCTGCTGTTCGATGCGCATCTCACCACGGTCTGAATATATAAATAGATAACTAAGAGACGAATGTTATTTAAATGCTAACCTTCGGCCGAGAAGAACGCGTCAGGTGGTAAACTGATCAATTCGCTATAGATAATTTACCAGTGGAACTTCACCTTCCTGGAGGCTACCAGTACTAGTGGCCCGGGTACCCGGTTAGATAAACGCTTATCCAGAGGAGATCCTGGAATCAACCAGCTTGATAAGCTTGTAAAGAGCACGATATTGCGTACAGGGATAACAGCGATTTATCGAAACGTCACGAGGCGGATCGTATTCTCGAACACAGGGCTTGGGAAAGAGTTGTTTCCAAGGACGCTGGATTTAAGGAAAAAGCTGCATCTTATTTAGTTACAAACGTAATGAAGTTGAAGCGGCGTTTAGGTTTGGGTTGTAGAAGCAATGTTGTTGCTGTTAACAACAGCTCTCAACCTGCAAGAAAAAAAACAAGGAAAACGCGGGGTGAAGAAAAGGAACCGTACAGGTCTGGGATGTGCGCAATATCCGAAAAAAAACAGGAGAGGAAATGTTCGAAAAAAGAAGAAAACTAAACTGAAACAGAAAGACTGGCGGTAAATTATCTTTCCGGTCTAATTTTATACAAAAGATACGTAATGCCTTGAGGAAAGGAATCCGCTCAAAATCTAACATCAGCAGTGGTGGGGGTGATGTACAACAGGCGGTAAAAATTGCTCTGCGGGCAGCACGTCGAGCGCTAAAGGCTATGGGTGGGAGGCAGCGCGTTCAAATTCCACGAGTGATACCTGTTCCAAAAACCGGCGGTGTTTTGCCTCTCATACCGATATTTTGCCGGACTCTCAGCGCTAGGATCTCTGGCCGGATCGGTTTCTGGTATAGCTAAAGCCGTACATGATGCTAGAATAGCACGATCGCAGTTGGAGGAAGCGAAACGTCATAATGCAGCTATGGAAAGTAATTCTGCTGCGGTATCTGTCCCTGTTAGTGGTAATGGATTGCACTTGAAACCATATCGAAAAGGCTTTGGTTTATATCTGACCAAACTATAAGAACTTGTCAAAAAACTAATTGCGCTGCCCTCGAAAGACCCCTTACAAACTATGACTTGAATATTTTGCCAGAGACGTTTTACACATACCACATTTTAGAGGTGTATTTATGCGTGAAGCATTGCCACAGAAAGGACCCCGTGAAAATGAATCTTTCGTTATAAAATCTGGATGATTTACATGCTCCAGGTCTCACTGGTGTGCCGTACAAAAGAAAGGTTCTACAGTGAATTACTATGACAGCTTTGGAGATCTGGAACCCCCACCTGAATTGATAGCATACCTACAGCGGCAGACATCCCCTCCAGTTAGAATTTTCTATAATTACGAGCAGCAGCAAGACTTTGATACAGTGTGGTGCGGTCACTTGTGTTTGGCGTTTCTATCATCGTCTTCGTTTCGCTTACGCTAACCGATCGCAATACGATGGATAGGGAATCCATTAAAAGGATGAGCAAATCTCTCAAGGCATACTCCAAACACAAAAGATTAGGCAAGATGAGCGTTGAAGAATTGAAAAATCTACCCAAGGAGGTTATTATTGCGTGCGCTGCAGATTCAAATCGCTCAAGTGTGGCAGAAACTACCAGAACATCTACGAAATGATAAGGATATATGGCAGTATTCGTATTGTACCGAACATTTTGGTAATAATAAAACAAACGAAGATGAGTTTGACGGTCCACCACCGAAGAGGTTATTCTGCTGCTATTGCAATATGTCAGATGTGAACATTGATGTTGGAAAGTCGAATCACGATGGAAGCAATCAAACTGTATGCAATGTTAATAATAATGATGATGATGATGATAACTCCAAATGTTATAAATTGTTATTTAATTGTTGTTGTAATCAACAGTAATAAAAGATCTCAATATGATATGGTAGTAGTCAGTTCTTTAATACCTATCGTCCTAAGCGGAAGTATGTCTCGAACTTTTACGCTCATTAGCGATACAAGTGTTTTAAGCTCTAACTTTTACCCGCCTATTGAGCTGGAACAATCTAAATCTTATGGCTTGGGTTTAATAGGATTTTACTCTTATAACTCTATTTTCAACATTGATGAAACAAATAACAGGGTGGGATTTGTTAGCAAAAGTTCAAAAGCTCAGACCGCGATAATTTCCCCGCTATGTCGTAAAGATTCCCCGGGAGCCTATGAAATCAGCGAGATAAATATGGCTATTAAACGAGGTCTAGCGAAAATTATCGATGACAACAATGATCAGTTGTTTAATCTACAAGCTAACAATAATACGCTTAAATGTGAAGTTATGTCGTCAACATTTGACATCGATTTTGGTCTTCGCCATTCAGTGGGTCCTGTATTAGGGTTTGAAACAAAGAAGCCATTAGCAGCTAATACCAAACATGAATCCAATTCACCGGTTAATATCACGAAGGTTAGGCTTATACGTATAGACTGTAATATAGTAACCGGGGCATATTTGAATGAGGATGAACAGCATACACTCTTCGAGTTTGATATAGACGTTTGAAGCCGGATACAAACTTACCAAGGAGCCAACTAACATTATATATATGCCAGTTCACCCGAGCGGTCGTCAGTTTATCGATAACATTACAATACGCATCTTAGATGACAACGGACATCTAATCAATTTCCGCGGGGAGAAAGTTATTGTAAAGGTCGAACTGAAGAAATTGTCATAATAATAATGGGTTTCGTTTATAAAAAAAATAATGTTTCAATGGTTATAAACCGAAGGGGAGATGACAGTGGTAAATCTAAAAAAAAATCAAACAATAAAAGGAGGCGATCTATGACCCATGCGCCCAGTATTGTACTGAACGCACAGCAGTTACAACGAGCGCAGCAGCCACACAACCACGACAGCAGCAGCAGCAGCAGTTTCGATCTAGAGCTGCCGTATAAAATTTCAAAGCGAGATATTGAATTTCTAAAATCCATAGGATTGCGACCTCGACAACCATGACATTCAACAGCAATTTCACCAATAGCGAGAAACTTGAAGTATTCGAAGAGCCAGTCTTTGATGATTCACTCGTTAGCCTGCATGAACATACATACAAACCTTATGGATCGCCGCAATTCAACAATTCCGATGAGGTGCGAATCGCCGTCAACTTTCAAGATCTGATACTTGACATTTCCAACAGTTATCTGTACATTGAGGGTACGTTAACACCCAGTGAAGCCAACAGAATTTGCTACCTTACAAATAACACGTTGTATCTGGAGAATTTTAAAGAAAGATAATCTCCATCCATATCACTATACGATGGATAGGGAATCCATTAAAAGGATGAGCAAATCTCTCAAGGCATACTCCAAACACAAAAGATTAGGCAAGATGAGCGTTGAAGAATTGAAAAATCTACCCAAGGAGGTTATTATTGCGTGCGCTGCAGATCAAATCGCTCAAGTGTGGCAGAAACTACCAGAACATCTACGAAATGATAAGGATATATGGCAGTATTCGTATTGTACCGAACATTTTGGTAATAATAAAACAAACGAAGATGAGTTTGACGGTCCACCACCGAAGAGGTTATTCTGCTGCTATTGCAATATGTCAGATGTGAACATTGATGTTGGAAAGTCGAATCACGATGGAAGCAATCAAACTGTATGCAATGTTAATAATAATGATGATGATGATGATAACTCCAAATGTTATAAATTGTTATTTAATTGTTGTTGTAATCAACAGTAATAAAAGATCTCAATATGATATGGTAGTAGTCAGTTCTTTAATACCTATCGTCCTAAGCGGAAGTATGTCTCGAACTTTTACGCTCATTAGCGATACAAGTGTTTTAAGCTCTAACTTTTACCCGCCTATTGAGCTGGAACAATCTAAATCTTATGGCTTGGGTTTAATAGGATTTTACTCTTATAACTCTATTTTCAACATTGATGAAACAAATAACAGGGTGGGATTTGTTAGCAAAAGTTCAAAAGCTCAGACCGCGATAATTTCCCGCTATGTCGTAAAGATTCCCCCGGGAGCCTATGAAATCAGCGAGATAAATATGGCTATTAAACGAGGTCTAGCGAAAATTATCGATGACAACAATGATCAGTTGTTTAATCTACAAGCTAACAATAATACGCTTAAATGTGAAGTTATGTCGTCAACATTTGACATCGATTTTGGTCTTCGCCATTCAGTGGGTCCTGTATTAGGGTTTGAAACAAAGAAGCCATTAGCAGCTAATACCAAACATGAATCCAATTCACCGGTTAATATCACGAAGGTTAGGCTTATACGTATAGACTGTAATATAGTAACCGGGGCATATTTGAATGAGGATGAACAGCATACACTCTTCGAGTTTGATATAGACGTTGAAGCCGGATACAAACTTACCAAGGAGCCAACTAACATTATATATATGCCAGTTCACCGAGCGGTCGTCAGTTTATCGATAACATTACAATACGCATCTTAGATGACAACGGACATCTAATCAATTTCCGCGGGAGAAAGTTATTGTAAAGGTCGAACTGAAGAAATTGTCATAATAATAATGGGTTTCGTTTATAAAAAAAATAATGTTTCAATGGTTATAAACCGAAGGGGAGATGACAGTGGTAAATCTAAAAAAAAATCAAACAATAAAAGGAGGCGATCTATGACCCATGCGCCCAGTATTGTACTGAACGCACAGCAGTTACAACGAGCGCAGCAGCCACACAACCACGACAGCAGCAGCAGCAGCAGTTTCGATCTAGAGCTGCCGTATAAAATTTCAAAGCGAGATATTGAATTTCTAAAATCCATAGGATTGCGACCTCGACAACCATGACATTCAACAGCAATTTCACCAATAGCGAGAAACTTGAAGTATTCGAAGAGCCAGTCTTTGATGATTCACTCGTTAGCCTGCATGAACATACATACAAACCTTATGGATCGCCGCAATTCAACAATTCCGATGAGGTGCGAATCGCCGTCAACTTTCAAGATCTGATACTTGACATTTCCAACAGTTATCTGTACATTGAGGGTACGTTAACACCCAGTGAAGCCAACAGAATTTGCTACCTTACAAATAACACGTTGGCGTTTCTATTCGATGAGATTCGCTATGAGCTAGGCGGTGAACAGGTTGCTCTAGTACGAAAACCAGGTATTACGACGGCACTAAAAACAACGGTGTCATTTGACAAATCACATGCTCAAGCTCTTATTACAACCGGTTGGGGTTTGAAGGTGGACAACCAATGTCTGCTGGATGAGACCAGTCATACGTTCAGCGGTAAATTGCCCCTGAGCTACTTGATGGGCTTTGCTGAGGACTACAACAAAGGCATCGTAAACGTCAAACACGAGCTCATCCTCATCATTGCACGCAGTTTCAAAAACAGTTACTTTGGAGAAGTTGATGCTGAGGTTAAAATCAACAAGATTGAATGGAAGATTCGACATGTGATACCGGAGGATCGTTATAAGCTAAAACTTTTAACACGTATGAAGAAAAATGCCATTGTAAAGGTGCCTTATCGCATGTGGGATTTATATGAACTCCCTGCATTACGTCAGACCTCCTCCGATGTGTGGTCCTTGAAAACGAGCACTAATCTTGAAAAACCCCGTTATGTAGTTATAGCATTCCAAAATGCTAACAATTATGACAATCGACAGGCAGATGCCACCAAGTTTCTACATGTTAATGTTAGCGATATTCGTCTCTTTCTAAATTCTAGCGTATATCCATACGAGCGATGGAATTTAAATTTCAACAAGAAACTCTATGCTCCAGCTTATTATGCATATGAGCAATTCCAAAGTAGCTATTACAACCGGTCAACATCTGATTCGCTCATGGATTATGGTGAATTTCTCTTAAATCCTGTATTTGTAATTGATTGCTCTCATCAAGCTGATGCTTTAAAATCGTCAACTGTCGATATCAAGATTGAATTTGAAACACGCGAGCAAGCCTTTCCAGCCAACACCAAGGTATATGCCATTGTTTTTCACGACGCCTTTCTAACATACAACTCTCTAGATGGCATTGTTAGCAGAATGACCTCACTGTAAATATTTTACATACCCCCTCTCCTCTACTTCATCCCCTCCACGCTTCAATTCACATATGTTTCTATACATACATCTTATTTCTCTCAGTTGAATTTGAGGTGTATGTTGTTGTTGTTGTTGTACTGATTGCTCCGCGATAATATGTATTCAGAACCGTCATATTTAGTAGTAGATATTCAAGGATTTCAATATGGAAGAGGCGGCAACTTTATAGTCAAGGAACTTGCAGCTGTGTGTTTGCAGAGCAGAAGGTATATGCATGTTCTGTTTAAACCACCCAAACCTTTTAAGAAGTTATCTAAGCGAGAGCAATCTCAATATCGTTGGTTAGAAGGGAACTATTTGGGCGGTATAAGATGGTCGGATGGATATGCTGATCTAAACATGTTACCATCTTTATTGCGAAAAATGCTTACATCATGCACCACAAATAAGAAGAGGAAGAATTCAACAGATATGGACACGCAACCCATCGACGATGTGTATATACTATGCAAGGGAAGTGAGAAGAAAACCATTCTACAATCCTATATCGATCATAACGATATGGGTATTGCTGCCTCAGTTGTTGATTTGGATGATTATCGAGCATACTTGCCCGATATTGGAAGCTTGCATACGGCAGAACCATCGGACATACCAACATGTCTCTTTCACAACTGTCGAAAGGAATGTACACATTGCGCATTAAAAAATGTATGGTACATATGTAATATTCTGTCATGCTATAATTTACGTTACATATTGTAGAAGAAGAAATCAATAAAGAAAATTATAAGAATAATGACATTATTTTATTCTAATATTAGTAATAAAAATCCGGGGAAAATGAATGCATCTAATAAGATACTATTTATCAACATGCAAATTCAAATAATTTTTACTAATAATAAGTTACTATTTATCAACATGCAAATTCAAATCATATTTCTCATCCCGTCACATTCAGAAAAATAATCGAAAAATTAAAAAATTTTGATCGCTATTACGCTCGATTGGGCTAATATGCAAATGAGTGACCCAGATCGCCCACAAATCCTCTACTTACTTTGCTCTTTATAAGCAATTATTGTCAATGTTCCGTATTAATTTATGCTTAAACTATATAAATATGTAATGTCTATAGGGATCTAACCCACGTATATTAGGAAGCACGTGGTGTTAATTAAGCAACCTAAATCTGAGGTTAAGCGTAAGAGTACCTGACCCAGTCTATGAATAATTATTATTTAGCATGAATAATTTATGCACTTGCTATTGACCTTAAACTTTATGGAGCTGTGCGTTGAATTTTCTTACCTTTCGCTTAAGCTCGCAGGGTAATCCGTAAACGGATATTTCTATCAAATATTGCCTCTAGGCAACGTTGGTATTTATTGCGTTCATCTGATGGTATGGTATTGAACTAAATATCTTCAGTAAATTGCAACGATAAATTGTAATGTAGGATACGAGATGACAAGGTGCATCTCTCAGCCTCTCACTTAATTCTGTTTCGCAATGTTTAATTTCACTGTAGTTGTCAAGGTGCAGTATATCACACGTAATTTTTTTGTGAGCTGATCTCATTTAGCATTCGTTGCTAAATTACAATATACAATAATTACTGTGTATACCTTATTAGAAATCTCTATACGCATAACATTGAAGAATTTACAGTCCACAGTCCATTATCGTGAAAATTAGGGGTGTGATTTGTAGGCGGAGGCACACCTCACGCAGTTAACTGCTAAAAACAGAAATAAAATGTTAATTTTGAGGTGTTCCTGTGGGACTGAGCACCTTTTATGCACACATTTTATTTCCTTGATTCTTTACAAAGATTTTATTTGTATTTGTTTTGGTTTGACAATGTACAATCTTTTTCAAATGATTTTTGTTTTTTTATTATTTAAAGATATATTTCCATTGATTTTAGTCGGGGGTATGATGAGATTGTCTCGTTGTGTTACGATTTCAGTTTTGTAGAGCAGAATCGTGATGTAAGAAATGGTGGAATTTATGTTTATACAGGTTTTTCTTCCGATGAACAATATGGGGATTTCGAAAACTAGCAGAGCTAGAAGGGAGGTTAAATGGAGAAGGATTCGCTGTTTTGTTGACCTAACCTAATGCATGTTTGTAAAAAAAGTTCATGGCTTACTAGGTAGGTAAATTTTGAGTATTTCTTTAAATCATTTTATTTCGTTTATTTTTGATGTTACAAAAAGGTGTAAATACAAGTGTTGTAGATAATTTTACCGTTAATAAAGTAGTGTACTCCTGTTTGTTATGCGTTTTGTCAAATTTGAAATACGACATAAACTTATGTTTCTTTTTAATGGAAACTATAGTTGGCTATGGATTCATAAAGTCGGCGATTTTTTTTACCTATTCCACGATATAACACTCGGTATAGTTATATTGAAAAATACCTACCAGAGTTATGGCCAATTTTCTTTTTACTTTTGTATTGTTTTTAAATAGTTAGCCATGGAACAATTGTTTCTTGTATCTGACAGTTAGAATTGAGCACTAAATATCACGTATTTTTAAGTTGAAAATGGAGTTTCCAAATCTAGAAAAGCTTAATGTGGTTGAATGCTACATGACATGCAGCAAAAATTTCGTTAGAGCATCTGAGGAATCCTTCCATCGCTGCCAAGATCGCCGTCAGCCTTCTTTAAAGCAATTTAAAACGCTTTACGATAACTTAGGACAATATGGCTCTTATTGTAAGCCAAGAAATCGGTCCAGGGATATAAATGAAACTACACAAATAAACATTTTGGCATCCGTCAGATTTAACCTGCGAAATTGCTTTAAATACTGGCACTCCACAAAGCACTGTTGCTAAAACACTGAAATTACATCGATTTTACCTCACAAGCTTGCATTTAGCCAAATATTATATGCTGGGCATTAAGATCGGCGTCTGGAGTTTTGTAACTGGTACAGAAACATGTGCGCAGAAGAGCCAGTTTTTTTTAAGATTATGTGGTCGGATGAAACAAAATTTACAAACTGCGGTATGTGTTTAACCGACATAATGCACATCTCTAGGCACAAGAAAACTCTCGCAATGTGCAGCAAAGAAGACCTCAAACCAGATTCGGGATTAATGTTTGGTGCGGTGTTATTGGGTCCACCATTCTGGGTCCGTACATTTTTAACCATTCTTTAAGTGGAGAACGTTCCCTTCATTTTTTACAAAATGATTTTGAAGAGATCCTTCAAGATTTAAACTTGGAGGTGCATAGAACATTGGAGCGGTTCCAACACGATGGAGCACCTCCTCACAATACAGTGCAAGTAAGGAATTAGCTTGACCAAAAAGGGACCTGTTGCCTGCCTGCCCCGTTCTCCAGATTTATCTGCCTTATATTTTTTATGGGGTACAATAAAAAGCAAAGTGTAACTAAAGAACTACGAAACAGTTGATGAGAACTGCTGTTTTATAATCTTTTGCTCTATTAGGAAGGTAACTTACTTCGTTTTATAGATGCACGTTGTGTATACAAAATAATGGAGGATTGTTTAAACATCTTTTGTAGTAGTCTTTTGTTTTTATCTATTTTTTTGTTTGTCTTTGAATTTCCTTGTTATGTTAACTGTTAAACAAGTTATTTCAAGTTATTTTTGAAACGTGAGTTCTTATGAAACAAAACAATGTATTTTATGGCTAACTATTAAAAAACAAACAAAAATGGAGAAAATTGGCCATATCAAAATAACTATACTGAGTGTTATATCGTTGGATAGGTACAAAAATCGCATAGTTTATGAATCCATAGCTAAATATACTTTCTATTAAAAAAACACAAGTTTACGTCATATCTTAAAAATGACAAAATGCGTAACAAATTAGACTTCACTATTTTATTAAGAGTAAAATTATAAACAACGTTTTTTACATTTTTTGTAACATTAAAAGTAAACGAGATAAAAGAATTTAAAGAAATACTCAATACTTATTGTTTTCCTTTTTCTAAATATCTAGTAAGCCATGAACTTTTTTTTTAACAAAAAAGTGCATTGAATTAGGTCAACAAAACGGCGAATCCTTCTCCATTTAATCTTCGTTATAGCTCTGCTAGTTTTCGAGACTCGCCCTGTATATATAAGGAGACATTAATTTATAAAAATTTATGTGTTGATTGTTATTGTAAGGTTCTAAGTACGAATAAGTACTGACAATCTCTTTGGAAATTGTTTTTCTTACTGATGAATTCATAAAGTAACATTTCTTTTGTTGCTGTGTTGGCCAAGTTCTATTTGCGAATGGAGAATTAATATTTTAAAGGCTGCAAATTAGTACTGGGAATTTCTGTGGGGATCTCTTTTATCGTAAATATTTCTTTTGCTGTTGAACAAATTTTACTGTGGGCATAAATTTGGAGAAATATTTCTAAGCCCCACTTTGTTTTATGCTATATTTGGCTCTCAGTATGTTTTTATAGCCCTTTTGTGTTATAATTTTATTTAGAAGTCGGAGTAAAATCCGAAATGGCGGACATTCAAGTAAAACGCTCGTCGTTTTTACATTAATAAAATATTGTTAACGTATGCATCTGACAATACAGTTAAATCGGTATTTCAGCACTTATTGCAGTTTAATGAGGTATACTAAGATGTTGAATAACATCTAATTAAACGTAATGCCATTTGCAAGCTAGACTCACACGTTTATCAATTATATAGGGAAAAATACTATTTTCTCGTATACGATCAAACAAAAAATTATGAAAAATGCTAGAGAAGTATCCTGTTTAACTAAAGCTGTTATTTTATAATATTGAAACAGTTAAAATTCAATGTACAGAATGTCAAATTGTCAAAAACAGTAAATGTCTCACCATCTGCCGGTAATATAAGGGAATATGATGATTAACATGTTTGTAGAGTGGCAGTCATCTAACATGGAGAACTGTACATTTAATTCCAACCCCAATTTCATTAAACCTAAGAAGCAGCAACAGCAAAACAAAGACTGCCGAGAAGTTTTTAATGATACTACGATTCGTCCATCTAAAATCACGTACTATCGCGGAACGTTACTGTAGATAGAAGGAAAAAGTTTGCCAAGGCGGAAAGTTTCTTTGTATTAAATTTAAAGCGTAAACAAATAACATCATCTTGCTTGCCCTAATTGTATTTCGGAAGTTTTGGCTGCKGGGTTTCTTGAGAAATGGCACTCCATTACAGTGACGGGAAATTCTTATTACCGGCAATGAGCGTGCTTAAGAGTAAGCGTGCGTTAGCATTTGAAGACAWAGTTGTATTGTTGGATGGGATTGCAGACGGTGCGTACTAAAGGCGTTAGAGATTTATTGCAAATTGGATGTTTAAGAAACGGAGGAGGTAGGGGTTTCAAGATTATGTACGTACAAATATACCCCTTATATTAGTATGCCTTTGAGCACATTTATGTAATTTGTTAAACAAACAATTATTACCTACTGGCTCTACACGCGCCGCATGATACCATGCTGTCTATCAGTTAATAACTGCTGTATAGGTACATTAAAGTTAAATCGCACGAGAAAAACGTTTTTCTTAATAAAACATAATCGCTAACCATATATCGCGAACAAAACTTGCAAGGAAAGTACACCAAAGGAAGTCCAATCTTGCAATTTGAATACTTACTATTAAATTTAAAAACAACTTTGTTTAGCGCGTGCATGCTTTCACCAGTGACGACTTGGCAATTATGCAAAGTGGCCAATATGGCGGCTTCCGTCTATAAATTTTATTACCTTCCTCCTTATTTTCCCCTCCTGTTGTCTTTTACCTCGTTGACTTCGGTATGGTTTGGTAGGGACTGTGGCGCCATCTTAAAACACCCAAAGTTAAGACGGGAGAGGAAGGCTTTAGACTGTAAACAAATAAAAATTATTGATGCTTTCTTATTTCCATTTTCATTACACCATGCAAAAATCGCTTCTTTTAGCTTTCGTGGGGACAGAAGGGCGAATATTAATCGTAGTAGTAGGTTTTGAAAGGGACGTTCCTTTCAAGGTAAAATAAAGAAATGTTTAATTCTTGTTATGTTTTCTTATGTCCAAATTTCCCGTTTTCCAATATTTAAAACTCCTACTCGTTTTTGAGTGGTTGGTGCGGGACTGTACAAATCTTTAATAGCAAATTTTATCTGAAAATTAATGCCAAAGATAGTGGCATACAAGGGGATTTACATAAAATTTTGCCAATACTATATCGTCTTTGTTTTGGGGTACACTCATTGAATGTTATCCGACAGGCAATGCCATCTTCTGGGAGTCCGCTACTGGACCATTTTGGCAGATCAGTTTATTTGGAAAAATGCTGCCCTAAAACAACCGTACTTCCCTTCTGAAGTGCGCTGATTTGCAGAAGCATCATGTCTAATAAAATAGAAAAATCATTGTATAATAAGTTTGAACAATTTTCGCCTGTCAAACGATGTAGTAAGATATGTGGTCCCATGGGGATATCATTCACAAAACCAGTCCAGACACTGTTGGAAGGCAGGCTTTGAAAACTTGTACTTCTAAAGCCATGTGGATTATCAATAAATCACACATGTATATTTCGGCAGTTATTTATGCCATTTCGGGTGGATATTATTTCGTCTATAGCTAAAATAGTTTTAGTGAAATTTCCGTCATTTTCATGTTTTTGTACTAGCCTTTCACAGAATTGGACTCTGCGTGGATCGACAGATTGCAGCACATGTACACGTTGGACGTGAAATGTTGTACGTACGTTTGCATGATCTCCGCGATGTAGCCGTTTCTCTGACACTATCCATTAGAATGAGAAAATATGCGACTTGAGGACAGACTCGCAACGGAAAACGTTTCCCGTATAAGCGCAATGCGACAGCAGCATTATGATGACCCTGCCCGTCAATAATCAACATATCAACTAATTCATTATTTTTCATGTAGTGTGCCACTCTTTTGGCAATAACTCAATATGATTTCAAAAAACAAATAATTGACAGGCCATTGCTTGGCAACAGATATAAACAAATGAGAAGTTGCCATGCGACCTTTACGCTAAAGTTTTTGTGATATGTATGTAATTTTATTACTTCTTAGCTTCCCTGTATCTCCATTAGTTTTGATATTTAAGAAAAGTGGTAAATATAAGGTAAAATTATTTCTTTGAGCATTATTGTTAAAGTGAAAAAATCAACTCAAAAAATCCTTTCATGCAAACATGACTTTACAAGCCTATTTAAGAAACGCATTGGTACCTACATAAAATCATTAGGTTTAATATTAAATACATACATGTAATTATGCCGAAAAGTGCAAAATTCCAGATTGCACTAAGGAAATAATATATACTGTTTTCAAGTGTCAAAAGAAAAAACAGTGGATAAAAGCAGCCCACCCATATTTTTTATTCGCAGGCAAGAAAAGGGGTTAGTAAACTGAATATGTTTACTACTTTTCTGTGTAGGAAGCTGGCAACAAGTCGTTTTCCGCATAAATGGAATACAGGCGTGGGTAAGTCCTATCCCAGTCAAATATTTATATGGCAGAGTTCGGACTAATTAGAAATACTTGTGACGAAGTATAAGTAAACAGACACGAGTTATTATTGCCGGTAGGCAAAAGGCTATTTGCATTATAAGTGAACTTATATTACATTTATTTGCTTGTTAGAAACTTTCGCTTTATCAGTTAGTCAAACATATAGTAAGAAGCTCGCTCTTTTCGTTATCCGTATGGCTTACGAGTAAAGAAATTAGGTAATAATTAGGTAATTAACCGAACCTGCCAAATTAATTACACAAGCAATTAACTCGCGAGCAATCGCGTAWCGATGATATTAAAATTGGTTAATATACAGGGTGTCTCTAAATTTGATGTCATAATTTCTATTGCGTGTTCCTGACGTGAATTTATGACGAAAAGTCTATATAAACATTTGTCCGAAAATGCTTCATTTTTGATATACAGAGTGTTGAAGTTAAACAAAAATTTTCGAATTTTTTTATTTTTTAGAGAACGGTTTTTTGAAACCTTACGAATTTTGGCAGAATGTTATAATAGATCATGGCTAATAATCCGGCATAAAAGATTTTTTCATATCTTTAACAGAGGCGGCGTAGGGGGAGGGGCAGAGAGATTTTCTCTTTGAAAAAAAGTTTTGTGTGAAATATCAAAAAGCTCGTTACTATTTTCAGAAAGAGCAACAAATAAGGTACAAAAAAGGATCTCTTATTGCATTTCGCTAGAACGAACCGTTTTCGAGAAAATCGAGAAAATATGAATTCCTACAGGTTGGCGCAAATAGACCAAAAATTAACTTTTTTTTATTTTCCAAATAAATTAACGTTTATATGGCAACAACTTTTTGAAAGTAATTGAACTATATCATTGCAAATGTTCAGATATAAGGATTACCTCCATATCTAAACAGTGACGGTAATTTGGGGAGGGGGAACAAGAAGTCTTTTTTTATAAAAAGATTGTTTCCACATTTTTAAATTGTTTCAAAAATTATGAGGATCAGTTAAAAATATTAAAAGAAGAAAAATTTACATTTTTTACTGCTAAGACAATCTATTGTTGTAAAATTAAGAAATTGCATTTTTTAAAGATTTTTAATAACGCCAAATGCAAGTTGCATATCTAGCTTTAAATAATAATTAGTTTAATTTAATTAATTAATTAATTAAATTTTTCTTTTTTATATTTTACTGGTCTTTATAATTATTGAAACGGTTTTAAAAATGTGGAAACAATCTTTTTATAAAAAAGACTTCTTGCCCCCTCAAAATTACCGCCACTGTTTAGATATGATGGTAATCATTGTATCTGACCATTTATCATGATATAGTGCGATTAATTCAAAAAAATTGTTGCCATATAAACGTTAATTTCTTTGGAAAATAAAAAAAGTTAATTTTTGGTCTATTTACGCTAACCTGTAGGAATTCAGGTTTTGTCGATTTTTTCGAAAGCGGTTTGTTCTAGCGAAATGCAATAAGAGGACCTTTTTTGTACCTTATTTGTTGCACTTTCTGAAAATAGTGACGAGCTTTTTGACATCTCACACACAACTTTTTTTCAAAGAGAAAACCCTTCTGCCCCTTCCCCTACGCCGTCTCTGTTACACATATCAAAAAATGTTTTATGCCAGATTATTAGCCGTGATCTATTATAACATTCTCCCAAAATTCGTAAAGATTCAAAAAACCGTTCTGTAAAAAATAAAAGAAATCGAAATTTTGTTTATAACTTCAACACTCTTTATATAAAAAATGAAGCATTTTCGGACACATGTTTATATAGACTTTTCGTCATGATTTCACGTCAGGAATACGCACTAGAAATTATGACATCGAATTTAGAGACACCCTGTATGTATAACATCACTTATTCATTAACCATAAAAGGTTGCCAAGTGACAGAATAGGCCCTTCTTTTTATAGTTGACATGTTTGTCGCAAAATCCAAGTTGGCCACCAAACACCTTTAATTCTCCCGCACATAATACTAAATATACTGCTCGTCGGCTCACATGAATTCTATGCGGCAATAGCTGACAATTATAACCTGCATTTACTATGTATAGCTGTGAATTTGAATGGGCCTAAATGATAAGGATAAGAAAGTGAATTATTTATTGATATTTTAAACTTTATAGTGCGTGCGAAAACAAATCTAAGTAGAGCAGAAAAAACATTTATAATGCAACTGAAAAAATTAGTGGATCCACAAAAACGCAATGGTTTGTAAAAAATGTGCTGCTAAACTGGAAAACAATGATATATGGCAAATTGTTTGTGTGTTTTCATTCCAACTTTATTAAACTAAATGACGGGGGCAAAGTTCATTGTAGTAGAAGAATCAAAAGAAAATGTCATGAAGGTATTGATATTAAAATAAGGGTCAACCGATTCACCTTGCGAAATGAACATCTTAAAATAAAGATATGTTTGAATTTTGTATCGGAATATTATTATCATAATTTCGATAAATTTTGAACTCACCCAATATAGGTCGCGGAGGCTTTTAATGTGTCTCAAAACATCAGATTTGTTTCATTAATTACTTTAAAGTAGGATTGACTTTAAGTGAAGCAAAAATTATAAGTGCCTGTTGCGATCGTGAAGTAGATGTACCTTAATAACAGACCATTTTCCACAATAATCCTCGAGAGCGAGAAAAAAACATATTTGCTTAATAAATGGAGGTAGGTACCAATCAAGAGCTAAAACTATCATCAAATAAAAATTAAACACTTGTAAGCTTTAACAAAAAGATTTGTTGCGAAATAAACCATACACTCGACGACATTCCATTATCATTAAGCTATGGCACGTAGTTTATATTATTTTAAAATGAATACATTACTCGCTCCTCTAAGAAATACATAATTTTAATTCGCATATTATGTAATATTAAGCATATTAAGTAACGACTAACTAAGCAAAGCGCGAGGGTATTCTGGGCGTACTAGTTTGCAGTATGATTAGTACTATGTGTAAGAAATAAATACGAGGATGCTATGAAAAGTTATTGTCATACGGACATATTAATAAAATAATTATCGTTGTATTAAACAGTACAAAATAAACGGAACGCATATAAAAGATCGTTATAATTCATTACATTTTGGTGCCGAAACCCGGGAAATGGGGTGGAAAGAGGAATAATTTGAACGAAAATGGAGTTTACTGAAAGAAAATATGCTCGTGCTCAGTTAACAAAATTAATTACTGCTGCACAGAATTCATTAGAGAACGAAGAAATCAACTTTGAAGACACTGTCGTTATAAAAACTCGCATTGCATCTGTAAATTCGAAATTAACAGTCTTAAACGAATCTGTAAAGAAGTATCTGAAAGAAGACGATTTTGAGGAGGAACGAGTACGAGGATCGAGCTATGGAAATTCTCTCTCGTCTCCAATATAAAAGTGAAACAGCAGAGCATAAGGAAGGGAAGCGTTTGGTCAATACAGGATCGGAGGAAGTAGTAAATACTACAATAAATGCTGAACAAATGGATGTCAACATGATACAAGATAGGAGTAGTAGTATTATCAAATTGCCTAAGCTAGAACTTCGTAAATTTAATAGAGATTTATCTAAATGGACTCCTTTTTGGCAACAATTTCGAGCGACAGTACACAAATATAATTGCTTGAGCAGTACTATTTTAGCTGAAGTCGAGGCTACAATAAATTCTAGACCATTAACTTATATAGATGATAATCCCACCAATCTCGTAATTCTAAAACCATCGAATTTCTTACTAGGTAACGATAAAACTTGTGGATGATCTAATGTTGAATATCGATATATATATGTCAAAAGTCTCTAATTGAAAACAGAAAACTGCGACAAAAAATTAACTTAAAATTTTGGAAGATTTGGTCAAGCGAGTATATGAAGCAATTAAGATCCATGCACATGAATGTAGAACCTGGTTCAACATGTTTCAAAATTAACGACATCGTTTTGCTTCAAGAAGTTAATACACCACGATTACTATGGAAAATGGGTCGTGTGCTCTCTATTTATCCCGGACGAGACAATCGAGTGAGGGCGTGCGAAATTCTTTTGGCCAACGGTAACAAAATAAGGCGACCGATACAGATGTGTCCACTAGAAGCACAATCTTCAGATGACGATGCGAATCTTCCCAGCAATGCCGCGGGGAGAATGTAAGAAATAAATACGAGGATGCTATGAAAAGTTATTGTCATACTGACATAGATAATAAAATAATTATCGTTATATTAAACAGTACAAAATAAACGGAACGCATATAAAAGATCGTTATAATTCATTACACTATGTGCTATATTTAGATGACGTATACCAATGGGCGTGGTTTGTGCTCACTTGAAGTATGTTTAGTAAATCGCTCCGGGGGTTGCCTAATATTATGTTCCGGTATGTTCACGTATATTTTCAGAGGTTTGATGCTAGACAGGGAGATGGCCCTGGAAATATTCGGTCGGTCTAAAGCGGGCGGATGCAGTCTGATTTTAAAAGCGGTGAAGCTAGCGAGCAGAACGACGTGGAGTACTTTGAATAGTAGTATATTGACCATATAGTTGGAAAACTGAAATCGAACAATCAATAATTTTTTTTCACTGTGTCGTCATATTGGTTATTGAGAATAACATGTCAATTGCAAAAGAACCTTCTAGCTTGACGCGTTTAGCGGTTAAGATGAGGGACCGACTTAAGACATGCAGATATATTTTAATATTGAAAGATCCATAACTTTAGAATGGATTATCTGATTTCAATATGACATGTAGAGAATGAATAGGTGTGAAATTGGCTTTCAAGACGGTTGCTTATCGCATTTGGTCAACGGAATTTCCTTTATTCGGTTGTTGATGTGATTAGGTAATAGAGTTTCTCCTCATTACCCGGTGGAACTTCGAAATTTCTTAAATATAGGCTGATCAGTCTTTAAGCACAAGAAGTTGACCAATGAGTGCATTTAACATTACCAGATGCCATTCAAAATGCTATTTAATGTTCCACGTTCGCTTTCATGGAAGTCACAACGTACAATTACCCATTCTAGTTTACAATGTGTTCTAGCGTTATGTTCTGTTTTGCTCCAGTTATTATTGTTGTTACAGTGAATTCGTTTCGTTTCTCTCAACACTTCTTGCACGTGCCCGCGATGCTGCTGTCAGACCCAAATCCGAAATAGTGATAGAGAAAAAATGGCTGTTACAACATTTATTTCAGCGCAATGAATATTGAATGTCAATGTATCACGGTTTTGTTACGAGAAAGTTGTAGCCTTCGTAAAAAATTATAATGAAACAAAAAATACCGCTTGGTAAAATGACCCTTTTAACTGTATTTTATTGTAGTAGCCAAACTTGATAATCTATGTGACTAGTTTTGTTAAACGATAGAGTTTCAAAAATTATTCTTGCATACTGTTGGATCAATTGATAGATGCTTCAATGTGAATTATCCAAATAAATCAAAGTATACCCTTTACAATCTAAAGACGCAGAAATTGTTGCTAAGAAATTATTTAATATTCTATTTAAAGGTACGGTAGTCCATCAAAAATGACATATGGTAAAGGAGCGGAATTCGTATCTTATACTACGGCTGAAGTGCTAAATACAAAAATTAAACTAAATCGCTTAACACCCTGAAAGTTCTAGTACACTTGAGACATTCATAAACACCTCGCAATATTTTGAAGGAACGTACATGAGAATATTTCAGTGATACCATATTGGTGTTTTTCCTTCAGTTCAAGTGTACAATAAAAAAAAGTAATAACTATAGTATGGAAAAGTAGCTTTAGGAACTGGTGTACATAAATCCTTTATAAATTAATAAAATATTAAGTTACAATCCATTAGAATTGAAGTTTAGGATTGAATCGATTATTTCGATAAGGCCACAACTCCAGAAAAGCTAGTTTTTCAGGATGGCAAAAAAACGTTTTATTTTGGCATGTGTTAGAATATCAATCTCTTTTTGGCACCTAGTGTTAAATTATGATACATGTTAAAGTTACAACATTGAAAAGTGTGTAAAATTTTTTTATATACTATGTAAAAAAAGTATATATGTTTTGGAGTAGTGGCCTTTTCCAATCAAACATTAATGGTTTTATCATTGATGATATAAAACTCCAGTATTTTTAATGAAAAAATGAAAAAATTTATTATACACAAATACAAAATACGCTTACAACTGTATATGTATTTAATAATCCTCTTCTGGAGGTTCTTCATTGTTGGTGGTAGGCTACAAAACCAGCTCATCATAAAAAATGTTTTTTGTCGTCTGGTACATACTGCAGAAGCTTCTTCAGGTTGTCCATTTTCTTGTAATTAATGGGAATTTTTCCTGTGTAAGCGGTCTCAGTGGGTAAAGCAGGACAAACACCAGCTGGTTTTCCCAATGCAAATTCATAGAAAATAAGCCCGTCAATAAACGGGCGTACTTTAACAATCCCTGGTCGTCTGTAATCGTATTCAAATTCATTATAGTGAGAAATTTGAAAACTCGTTTTTTCATCTTTGTGTTTTTTTCCATAGGAGTCGATGGATAGTATGGTTTTCTTATAATACTWGGGCCACCATTTCTTGAAGTCCAAAATATTTTCATTGTTTACCTTTTTTATCGAGAAGAGGGATTTTGCTGATGATTTTTCTATTAATTCGTAGTATTCTTCAGGAAGATAAACTCGATCTTGCTTGCGAATGCGCCTTTTTACTACTCCAAAGTCTCTATCGCAAGGGAGAAATGAATGGCCTCTAATCGGAAAGTAGTGGAAAATTTTTCTGAATTTTCCTGAAGAAGCAAGAGCTAAAAGGAACCGAATTACTGTGTGATTTTTATTTTGACCCGCGCATCCGTCTGAGAATATGTGGAGCTCTTTAACATTTTCAGATACCTCATTCTCAAAATAGTGTTTTAAAAAGGTACACACTTCATTGGGCCCTTTGTGTGCCTCGCCCTCATGATAAGAAAAAAATTTAGCTTCTCCTGTTTTTAAGTTATGAATACTGAACTCAAACACCCATAGTTGTCGATAGTAAAAAATTTCTTGAACAGGTATGTCCGGTATGGGTAAATTTTGCATATAATCCATTGCAATTCCCAATATTTCGCCTGTACCCGAAGAAAGTTTTTTGATGTGTTCCAGTTTTTTATAGAYTATTTTAGCCCTGTTTTTGTGAACTAACAGTTCTGCAGTTGCAACTCGTTTTGCGTTGTCATTGAGGGTTGTACTTTTAATTTTCTGGCCAAGTTCTTCGCACGCAGAACATACGTCGACTTGTGGACGACCAAAGGTATAGGTAAAATTTTCGTGGAAATATTTCAAATAAAAACTGTATTTTACCTTTGAGTCTGGAAACTTTTCCATAAACATTTTATGCATTTGTTTAACATCCAAAGTTGCAGGCAAATATTTTTTTAAAACGTTGTTAGAATAATGAACCTCCTTCACATCGAATGATTTTATGTGCTCGTTTATTTGAAAGCAAACCTCAGCTGGGATTAGATTATGCCTGGACTTCACAGATTTACCTCTCTTATCTCTTGGAGTGGTCCCACTGGTTAGTAGATGACATAAGCGCCGAACATGCTTTTCACCAACTCCATATAAACTCAAGAATGCTTTTTTACACACTTGTTTACGTACTCCTCTCAAACAAATATGAAACAAAAAATTATGTGGTCTCTCTATATGTTTGCTGGCATTCGCCGATTTTCTGCTCCTCTTTATATGTGTTACTTCTATCACATTTTGTAAGTAAGAGTCTTGTGAGTTTTTATCATCAAATTGATGTAAATATGACAATAAATCCATTTTGTCCAATTCCGAATAACTTGCACAACATTTTTTGCGACAATTGCAGTCCATTCCGGTTTTTCGCGCCATAACCTTCTTTCGCACATGATTAATATGTGCCTCACCCTTCACTTTAGCCTTCTTGATTACTTCACTTTTATACTTAATAATGCCTTTCTTCCTTTTATTCTGTTGCTTATTATCAATAATTGCACTACTTTCACTATCGGAACTACTCATTTTTGCATAAACAACGCACAGCACACACAAATAATCATGCAAAATCGAGCATGAATGGAATGGGTGAAACATCAGCTGTTTAGTGGACGCACGTAGTTCGAAAACGCCACAACTCCGGAGAAGTGGCCCTTTCAAAATTAACAGAGAATCTATACCTGCCTAGATTACATTAACGCACGGCGTAGATGTGACGTTCTCACATGTACCAGAGCTTAAGGCATATTCTAAACAAAATGGCGGTCTTAACTCATTTTCGCATAATAATGGAGATGCGGCCTTTTCGAAATAACCGATTCAATTCAGAAAGTACAAAAAGCTGCTTAAAAATTTAGCAGAGTGTAAGAAAGGGCGAAAAACAAAATATGACAATGAACATTTGTTTGTTTGTGAAATATTATCGAGGTGACGTATAGCATTACTGAAAATAAGTGAAACCGGTAATAAACTGAACACGATATTTGACGAACCTCGTAAAGTAATTAAGGATTCTTAACTAAATGCGCTAGTGTTAAAAGACAGATGACCCATGATGACTCAATTTACCATAGTTAAATATATCAGAATTAAGTCAGAACTATTGTGCGGGAGTCCGATAATGTTGTGTTATTATTGATTGAAAGAATCGGAATATTCTGATTCCGAAGACATTAATAATCGGAATCGGAATAAAGTGGGCGAAGCGTCGGTCAGAATAGAATCGACAAGCGCGTCGCCTTAGTTCGGTATCTTTCGCTTCCCCATGTGATCGAATTGCAGTTGGTGTTTATGWTTTTCAAATTTAGATTKATTTCGTGGTTATACCCTTCAATCTAAAGGATTGTTTTACGTTGCCCTGTGCAGAAAGATTACTATGTACAATATTGCAAAACCTATTATGGCTTAGTTATAGGTATACATGAATGTTGCGTAAAACTATATTTAGAATTTTTTTATTTACCAAAAATTGCATACGGCGTGATTATATCATTTCTGTATTCTGTATAAATTTTCAATGAGATCTTGTTATGGGCGTTCAATTTTATTATCATATTATTTTCTGTAAACATTATTGAAATTAAAAGCTAAAGTCATGGTTAATGACGACAATGATTATAATAATTAAGAAACTCACTGCTTCTGTCAGACAAAATTGTATTGAAGTTTACACAATTCCGCTTTTGTATTTGGAAATAATATTACGAAAAGTAGCGCGTAAAAAAACGGCATCAATACCAAGCAAGCGTAGGCGATCATGTATTTCGACAAGTTTCCAAGTTTTGATATTATAACTTGCCTATGTTTTTGTATTGTATTCTACTTGATTTTGTATTTGTATATTGTATTTGAACGAATATTCCAACTACCAGCTAGCGGAATGAGCTTATTGTCGGTATCGAAGAAGCGCGAGCGATTGCGTAATTCGGTAAGTCTCCCTATTCCCTATTCCGATTCCAGGTTGTTATCATCGGTATGACAGTAAGCGCGAATCGTGTGCGCGGTGAAAATAATCGTATTCTGAATATTCTGAAATAACCGGAATCATCGGAATATTTGAATAATCGGAAACATTCCGAATATTAATTCGGATAGTCCCAACTCTAATATAGGTGTTGTAGAAAAGGTATACTGCATTATTTGAAATGTAGAGCTATTACGCACTCGTGTAATTACGTTAAGCGGCTTGCACGCAAGCTTTCCACTTGTGCGTAATATGCTTCTTACAACTCTTGATATGTAATATATAGTCTGGGAGAAATTGTATTTCCGCTCGATTTTTTTTTGTAAAAGGCGATCCGCTTGTGGGGAGTTTTTAAACTTAGGAGAATAAGAAATGCCCCGTTGCCAATTTTTTATCCTTCCCTCCCGGTCCTAATGGCATAAATACGGCTTTCAGTAACGGTTTTTTTATTTATTTGATAACTTTTCCATCGTTATGTGATCGCAAAAAGTTGCCTAAATTAGGGCATTGTTAAAAAATTTTGTTACAGAGACGCTCATCATGTTACACTATTGGTAAAACATTAAAGTAATATAGACTTTTCATAAAACATACTAAATACGTATATGTAAACGTTAAAGAAATCTTTTTTCTTGGGGAATGACTTGATAATTCATTGACTGCTAGGGGTACGCGTTATTGCTAGCTCATAAATTTAAATTATCACCAACTTGTCGTAAAGTAAAACGGATTTCGAATAAATTTATAGCAGGATTTAAACCGGGCTTGAAAAAGCCCGCTGGAAAGGTGACACCCCTCTCTGTCATTCGAAATCGCCGAGGAAACCTCTTAGAAGCAATAAGCAGTCGCCTTTAACGCCACCTGTAGAGGTGACCGATTCAAAAATCTTCTTACAGTTTTAATTACTCCCTCATTATCTTTTCCTGCTTCAAAGAGAGTTCCCATTTGCCATTTCCGAACAAATTGCTTGTGATCATCGGGTTTACACGACTGCGAGAAATTTTGATCTCATTCGAGGGAATAGCTGCGTCTTCAAAGGTAATAAAATCCGACTTGTACACCAACTGAAGACGTTCTATATATGTATCTGGTGCGAGAATTAGGTTAACCCACCAGTGTTTGCATGCTGATAGCCACTTTCCGCCCTTTGGCAAAGGGGAATAAATCAGAAGCTAAATCCAGTTATTAGTAGGCATTTCTAAAGTATTGCGTAATTAAGCAAAATTATGTCATTTATCTCGTGATGGCGAGAAGGCCTGAGTGAGGGTTCGCTAGGAAAAGCTTTTGACATTTTCCTAATTTAATACTGCGTATTTAAAAACGCAATAAACGTAGGGATTTAATAAAGACGCTGAAGCGAATATGAAGGTGGATGTATGCAGCTGGAATGGGACTAATTTAAAATTAAATCAAAATAATATGTAGCTTTGACTACAAATTATAAAAGGACAATTACATAAAATGGTATTGATAAACCATTTATGAACTTGCTTGTGTAGTATAAGATGGGTGGTTATATTAAAAAAATTAAATGAGCTTTGTCAAATGATGTCAAATGAATGTGTTTTTTAAATGTATATCAGTGGTAAGTAATATTTTGTAATGTAAGTAAGAAACAACACTCCTGGCGCCATCTAGGCGGAATGCTGCATACTAGATGGCGCTGAGAACCTTGGCTCTCACTTGCATCTATACCGCACGCCGCAGTTGCGGTGGCAGCGTGCGCAGCTGTGGTCAATGTATTCGATATCGTTAGCTGAGGAGCTCAAACGAGGGCGAAACTAGTCGTGGGGTAATTGGTACATTGACCAGAGCAGATGCTTATTAATTTACAATATTTTGCAACTCAAAAAAGTGTTGTGATGTGTGTTATATAGGTATACATAAAAGTTAGAAATTAAAACTTGCGGGTAATTTCATCGACCTATTCCAAATAGGAACTTCAACAATTTACACTCTGCAGCTTAGATGTTGGTAAATATTTCATTACAGCGAATTTACCTACTAGTTTTTGTTTTTGCTAATGTTGAACGGATGTAATTTAGTAGGTAAATACTACTTTATGTCAGTGCCTTCAACAGGGGCGGGAGGAATGCCCATCAAGGCCATTTACACTGGCGCGGTGGATGTCGAAATGATGAATGACTATCTCACTACGACAATTTTGTCAGTCTACAAGACAAGCTCCCCTCGACGAAAAAGGATTATAAAACACGGAAACAATTGGTGGAACCGTGAGTGAGAAAGATCTTTAACCCAGCTAAAAGAACCTAAAATTGATAAAGGCATAAAGATGCGAGGCTCAAACACAGATACTTTATAAGAATAGCGGAAAAATATTATCAAGGAAGTATTGCGATGAGGTTGAAAATAAAATAATAAAAATAAAAATAATCTAAAAAAAGCGTTGCTGAGAGGGTGGTCATACTAGTACCGTTAAGTGGGATTATTAGCTCGGGGCCTGCATGGAGATGCGTAAGTATTGGTCATTAGGTACATCGTGGAAGCATGTTCATTGCAATTTTGCAGTTATAAGTCAAACCAAACCAAAAAGATCTGACTTGACTGGTAGACCACCAAACGGACAGGAAATTTGAAAAATGATAATAATGGGTATCCACCTGATGATAAAGTTAACTGAATAAACTATTTCAAAAGTTTGCATATTTTATTTTGTAAAACGACTATGAAATAAACATTTAGTCAGTGTACAAGGATGTCGTAAAAAGTATAATATTTTAAACTCTAATGCTGATCTGCATATCCTTGTATAGTGCTTAGCAAATTATTAATAACAAATCTACATTTCGTAGATCATTAAACAATACAATCTTAATCTAAAGCTTTCAGTGGATAAATTGTTAATTCGTTGTTCAAATGTACCCTCCTACGGTGACATAATATTAAACGTGCTGTACCGCTGAGCGCGTTCGAAGAAGTCACAAGCGGTGCATCACAGACAGCTATCCTTCTCGTATTTACTCTCTGTAATTTACGTGTATTTATGCAGGTGTGCTGTAGCATTAGAAGCTTTCAAAAGGCGTTTCCCGGTGTGTGACCACTACGGCTCAGAACAATGCAGGGCCAATCCCAGGACCGAACTATCGGCTAAGCGGAGAAGACTGGCAAACAAAATAATTAATAAGTACAGGCTTGAATTGGCAATCCTTACCTTAAACCAAGCAAGTGTTTTGGAACTCATATTATGAATCTGTAGTGCACAGGCCTGTGCATCGAACCAGTTTGCTTACCATACAGGAAAATACTACAAAAATAATGGCGGGAGACACTATGCCACTTGCTGGCAATTAACAGTACCACCTGTGTGGGGGATGTATAATACCGAAAAACGTATCCAACGACACTGTCAGTAGAAAGTGGAAATCCCACCTTGGCAATATAAGTCTATGCCATCTGTATGCAGCTGTTTTGGCTTATAAATCCTCCTTAGCGCAGCTATATTCCCAATGCAGACAACATGGCACAGATTTAAGATTAAGATTTAAGATTTTCTTATGTATGTCAAAGTAGGAGATGTACATACATCTTATCCTGCATTGGCTGTTACATGAGCTAACCCGCAGGATTGAAAAGGTCTACGAACAACAAGAAATTGCACTCGAAACCTCCTATGATATTCAGGAATATTTAATAACACCTCGTTTGGATTAATTACGAGACCTGGAGAGTGGAGTGGTCCCTTGTTTGCAAAGTGGATTGATTCCATGCTTAGAAACAGATTTTTGGGACTTCTCCGGAACATATAATCTGCCCAATGGGGCCCTTGTCTTCAGCCGAAAATCATCTTCATAACACATGTCAGACTTCGCCAGGACACAATATATAACGATGTCACCACTAAACAAAGATATTGTAATATTTTGGAGTATTATTTTTACCTTTAAAGGTCTCCCGCGCAATTCGAATTTTGCTCGTTGTAATGATGTATCATCATGATCCTTGTTCCGCAAGAAGTAGGGGTTATGGTAGGCAACGCATTTTACCATTTCACGTTTGTTGAGTACCGACTAACGCTTTGTTTACGTTTTGTGAGGTTATATTTTTCTTTTTCTTTGTATCTTTGGATTATTTGTACTGGGCAGTTATGAAGCCTGGATATATGTAAAGTGATCGCCGGATAATTTACCGAAAATCAGTTTACATGAGACCGACGACTTTTACATAAACAATTTGGACTTCATGAGTTCGGAAGTACGAAATGTTCAAACTAGGCGGTGGGTAACATTATTAGTGCAATAATATATTTGAAATACCGAAACTTACATTCACATATACACGTTGATATACATTAATATATTTTGATTTGAGTATGACTTGGTGGTACTGGGGGTCACTGAACTTGGCCCCTCCCCGCTCCAAATTTCGGTACCGAAATATAGTAGGAAGTTTGCACCCACCCAGCACTACCTAGCACCACCTTTCATAAACCTAGCACCCCCTTGTCCAAATAAATAATTCATTCTGGTATCGGGGGGGGGGCAACTTCAGGCTGCCCCCCCCTTCCCGGTAGTTCAAGAAACGTTTTAACAGTACGTATACCTGCTACCTAACTTGCACCACCTAGCATCACTGATTACGTAGCTATCACCATCAAGGTTAAGTAGTTATGTAGGATATATTACGGAGAGTGGGGGTAGTTGATAAATTCAGCTACCCTCCTGTGCACTCAAGAAAGGTCACTATGGGCTGATATGCTTCTAATTAGCTAGCACCACCTTGCACCAGTGTATTCACGGCTATTATATACATATTTATTTATATTTAAGTGCCATTCGTAAGGGGGATGAATTAAAACGTATGTAACAACTCCAGCAAATTTTAGAACTATTTTAATGAGTGGAATAGCTTGCACTAATCATGCACTACCTTGCACCAATTTATTGGTAGGTACCATTCCTTTAGGAAAACAACAATATTTTATTTTTGTGTTGGGGGGGGGGTGGGGAGACAACTTCAGGCTGTCCGTATCTAGTCCATCTGTGGTTCAAGTAACGTTTTAGTAATACATATACCTTCTACCCACCTTGCACCACCTAGCACCACTGARTACGTAGCTAGCACCATCAAGGTTAAGTAGTTAGGTAAGTAAGACAGCTGAGACGTATATGTACCAGCTGTAACCAAAACTTGTGGCTAAACACCAATTTATCATTTACGCATTTGTTTGTGGAACCCCTAAACGAAGCGCAAATGAACATGGAATTAACTGTAAAGTTGTGTGACATTCCCAAGTATTTAAATTTTAATGACACTTCCTACGCTTTGAGAGGAATTATAGGTTATACTGGGCCTAGCGATGGCCAGTCGCTAGGTCATTTTACTTGTATGGCTTACCGCCACAGCCAAAAGTGGGAACTTTATGATGATCGCATGACTAAAAGTTGTCATTGCTCTCCCAAACGTGAAGTGCGCGTACAACTTATATTGTATACCATATAAATTGTTTTAAGAATAAAAACAAATGTTTATTTTTTGGACGCAAATATTAAGTTCTTTTGTGATAGCTATATTATATATTTTTTATACTTATTCAAGTTTCTTAGTTATGTTTTCACTTATTACAAATATATTATAATTACAAACCTGAATTGAGTTCTTCTCTTTAATACCTATATTATAATTAAGTTTAGAGCACACGCTTATTATATTGGACATTTGAGACTACTGTGGTTGCTACATAGGGACACCTTTTCATAACTTCAATGGCGCAATATTTTCAGATCAGCCCATAGTAACTTTTCTTGAGTGCACGGACTGATGTTACATCACCCATATCCATAATATAACTTGTATAACTACTTGGTCTTGATGATGCTAGCTAAACGTAATCGGTGGTGCAATAAAATATTGTAGTTTTCCTAATAGAATGGTACCTACCAATAAATTGGTGCAAGGTAGTGCATGATTAGTGCCAAGCTATTCCACTCATTAAAATAGTTCTAAAATTTGCTGGAGTTGTTACATACGTTTTAATTCAACCCCCTTACGAATGGCACTTAAATATAAATAAATATTATATAATAGCCGTGAATACACTGGTGCAAGGTGATGCTAGCTAATTAGAAGCATATCAGCCCGTAGTGACCTTTCTTGAGTGCACAGGAGGGTAGCTGAATTTATCAACTACCCCCACTCTCCGTAATATATCCTACATAACTACTTAACCTTGATGGTGCTAGCTACGTAATCAGTGGTGCTAGGTGGTGCAAGCTGGATAGCAGGTATACGTACTGTTAAAACGTTTCTTGAACTACCGCGGGGGGGCAGCCTGAAGTTGCCCCCCCCTGATACTAGAATGAATTATTTACTTGGACAAGGGGGTACTAGGTTTATGAAATGTGGTGCTAGGTAGTGTTAGGTGGGTGCAAACTGCCTACTATATTTCGGTACCGAAATTTGGAGCGGGGGGGCGAAGTTCAGTGACCCTGGTACTGGTACTCCTACAATTTCACACCGTAGTTTTCGCATATCTTGGTTTTCGCCATGATTTTTCATTAGGTACCTACAATTTGAATCACTAATATAACTATTTGCACAAGCTGGTACAAAACACTTCTTTTCATAAGCCATTCTAAATCAAAGAATATAAACGTTAAAATAATACAAATAAACCAATATATGGAACACGTACGTTATTTTTAAGGCTAGAATAATGGTGACAATTGTTGACATAAGTAAACAACTCTGGAATGGAACACTGACAGTTGGAACCAACCACGAGTAGCCGGGGCCTGTGACTTCACATATTTAAATTTCAAACTTTTACTATTTTTAAGCCTCCTAAGCGATTTGGAAGAACAACACGGGTCTATTATTTTCCACATAAATTCATATTCCGCAATAAAAAAATATAGGCGATATCAGTTGTATGTGTCAATTATTTTTGTCCTTTAATGATACTTTCTTGTTATTTTGCAATAAAAGCAAGCAGAGTCGAATTGTGCATGAAGAGGTGCTCTGACTAAAGGTAAAACCATAGATTTCTGAATTCCTTTTTGTAACTGCTGCCAAGCTTACAATAAGCACGGCGATCACTCTACATCAATTAGCACGATATACTGTACTGAAGGTGGCAGATCAAGTTATAGTCACGAAATTGATGGTTTTGTATAGTTTTTCCAACAATTTGCGGCTCTATTTTTGTTTCAAAATAATTTAAGGTCGACGGATGACAAGTATCTGTCAAAGCAATAGTTGTGTTCACTTTCCTGGGAGGCGGCAAATTGGTTTAATCGTTAATTTCCATTAGCGCCTTGGTGCACGAATCATTTATAGAAACCCTGTACTTGGCACGAACTCATAAATACTGTTGAAATTATTTACCTCAAGTCACTTGGCAATAATGATGACTGTGCCTCTTATACAATATGGAATAGTTTCGCGGCTGATAGAGTTGTATAGCTTTATAATCCATCCAGTAACACCATCTCTCCCTCTCCTGTTTAAAAATTTTAGATGCGCACTGTAGCTCCGACAAGCAACAAAAATATGCTTTATAAAAATATTATGAATTGAATATGCTAATTTCGGTAACCTAACATAACCAAGCAAAAAAGTAATACAGTCAGCATGAAAACATAAAAAGTTAATTAGAACTGAATTAAACGCAGAAATTTAAAATACAGAGCAAGCTGAGGAACACAGAAGAAGTAAACGTATGAGAGTTTTGCGATGTGCGCTGTCAGACGAGTAATAAATGCGTAGATTGCCTGACCTTGAATATGGCAGACGACTGGCTTCTTAGTTTATCCGGGATTGTGGTACAGACATTTAATAATTCGCACGAGAAACCCCTATTACAGTAATTTCGACGATAGCTGGGTATTGATTGCATGTAATTACTGTTTGTAAAAAGATAGATAGGTGTACGGGTAATGATTATTTATGAAAGATAAGCAGTTCATACAGTAAGTAGTCTTTTGTTATAAATATTTAGCGATCGAAGAGAGTGAAGTTTAATTCTAGATATCGGTCCTACACACACCTTCTAGATCGTAGCTTTATTAAATGAGTCCAAACCAGTCCCATAAACGCCATCGCAGCAGTAAAAATAAGAAAGGACTATAAGGAATTGTATAGGCTTCTCTACAGCAACGCCGTGTGTAAGAGACTTATGGATACTGAAAATTTGCCTGAGGAGCATATGCTCTATAGTCTTATTGACATGGTCATTAAAGCCAAGACTGTTGTCACCTATAGGCTCCTCGCGATAGTCTTGATGTTGAGAGATATTTCTAACCATCATTTTAAAATCTTGAACGATGCGATCCTTCTGTTTATTATTAGTAAACGCGAGAGGCGTGGATTTATTCGGATTAATCGAGAGCCCGTGAGCCTCTGAAAATACAATACAGTTGTTTATTTCACTGCTAATTTCATTAATTTTAGAGAGCACTGGGACTGTGACTAAAAAAATTGGTAAAAACTACCTTTGATAATTGCTTTGTGCTCATTTAGTGGGCTATGTAAGGGTAGCGTACACCAGTGGTTGTGTCCCCCCATGGAAACTTTCTCCTTTCTGTTACATATGTTATTTAAAAGTCATATTGGGGAATCGCTAAAGCTGATGTAGTGGAGCACGAACAAAAGAATACCACGGCCTTCATAAACTCAAGTATGATTGGGGCTAACACTCTTTCACATAACCAATTTTATTCTAAGTACGAAATATAACTAATACTGGCCAAAAAATATTCCTTCCATTTACTAATAGACAGACCTGAGCAAACAAACCTTCGATGCCAGTTACGTATAAACTGTTAAAGACATTTCTATTTGTACATGCTAATACATATGGAGTTAAAATTAGTATTCAGATTCTAATTCAGTACATTCAGTACATTCACAAAGGTCAGGTCAATGCTTTTTAATGTGTCTTTCTATGAGAAACAGTCAAAAAACAACTATCTAACCCTTTCAAAATATATCCACTTGGCTGATTAACCTTTTGTTCATATTTATTTTGGTTTGGAAGTTTTTTAATGGAAAATTAGTAAAATAGAATATAATTAAACTTGAGCCATATATAATTTTTCTTTTGGTCAACAAAACAATTTATAGAAAAATATAGATAAATCAGTCTGATATAAAAATTAAGCAACCTAAAGTGCTAGTCAACCATTTTAACACTATGCGAAGTTTGATTGTGGGAACATTGTATTCTTCAGAAGTGCTTGAGTTCTAAACTGCATTCTTGCTGGATGCTAATGCTTGTTATTGTTTCAATACCTTCCGTTCTAATATCGGCTATTACCTTCAACGTAAAAATAAGACCACATAAACAGCAGTTTATCATGCGACTTACAATAGAATTTCATTATACCTTCGAGACTACTAACGTTAAACTTCTACTGCTGCTTCTAACTTCCACCTCGAAATCGCTTACAGTTAGTCACCTTCTTTTGTATAGCTCCTTTGTTAGCATTCCGCGTTGCTTGTTAAATTCGTATTTCGGAAATGCTCTCCCCGTATAGACAGCTAGAATACGAAGTTGGTGTGTATCATAGTAATGAGCTAGCAATTGAGTTCGAAAACGTTTCGGTGCATAACAAGATTTAGCACTGATACCAGCTATAGAACTAAGACAAGATTCTTCAGCTACACCAATATTAAAAACATCCACGATTTTTCAGTATCTAAGCTCAGACATTAAAGCTGTCTGTAGTTTTTAAAAAGTATTGGTACAGACAGAGGAATAGAAAACGGATATCTTTTATTCCTTGCATGAACCCTGTATAAAAATTACTTTATGAAACAACTCGGATGCCACAGGTTGTTCCTGCTTCCAGGCACATGTGCGGTTTATAATACTGAATTTTTGTGTACGGAGGTTGATTGATTGATTGGCTGAGACAGTATGCGGTCAGCATTACAATCATTCCCGGACCGACTACGCTTACGCTACCCAGACGCTACGTCTGCCTAGCGCAGAAAATGCGAGGATTGGAGTGGAAAGATTGCATAGTATACATTCTTCGTCTGAATGTTTTTGATTTATCGTTTATGTTATTGGTCCACCTCACAATAACTTGTTTCTTGCATTTTGTATAGCCGCAGGCATTCGTTACTGATTAATTTCTCGTTTTCTGCCATTCCTGACAATTTTTCTGTGTTTTTGCAGTTGATCTATTTTTAAGTTATCTCCGATTAGATCACAAGCCTTTTTTATTACGTGATCCACCTATTTCCGCTAAATATGTCTACAATTTTGCACCAAGTGTGTGTCTGTTGCTCTGATGATCGTTGGGCGACCTAAGAGTTCTGCTATTGACCCTTCTTTTTCTTTCACCGTTTTAGGAAATAATTGTATAATGCTTATCTCCGTGTCCTTTCCTACTTGCTGTTGCGGTTCGCCGTTTTTAATCTGTATGTTATATTTTCTTCTTATTATTTGACGGATGAGCACAGTACACTGAAAAAAGTTGATTGTCAACAACAACAAATTTCCGTTTGTTACGGACAAATTCGTTGTAGCAAAGAATTATTTGTTGTAAATACCATACATTTGCTTCCTTGTTGTTTCGATTTACTAAAATCATATTGTTGCCTGTACCAAGATAAATTTTGTTACCGCAAATAATATATATGATAAAGCCAACAAATTAAATGAGTTACATAAACAAAAAAAAATTGTTGTCATTTTCTAGCCAATCACAACCATTTAAATCACGCCATTACCATATAAGGTCATAACCGATTATGCGGCTAAAGCCATTCATTGTTGCCAGGTTGGGCGATTCATCCCCAAAGAGAAAGAATTCGTATTTGGCAACTTTTAATTTCAAAGATAAAAACTATATCTCTAGATTTGGTTTATCAAACGTTGTAACAATATAATGTATGTGTTCATGCAGAACCCACTCTAAGTTGAATTTATTTTTATTGAATTTTTGTTCGTTATGTTAATCTGATTGTATGCTACGACCATCAATGACGGTTTTAGCGTGTTCGTAATGGTGGTAGCAATCTGCATTTGATCAGTCTGGACGACATTTTGCCGAGTATGGGGAATGGGGAAATACTGCTGAAGAATACTGGCAATTCTGTCGGCATCGGCAGCCCGATTTGCGTAAAGCGGCACATCTTGCCATGAGTACGGACGCGTGCAGTGCAGCTTCATTTATCAATATTCAAGAAGTGTGTTTTAACTGGGTTGATCAGTCGCGGAGGTCTTGGAAACATGGGGTKTCCAMAATCCCGATCTAWTTAGAGGTTTTCAATGTAAGTACAATTAATTCTTTATGTTATCCCTTATGAGTTTTTAGGGTAGTTTCAAATTGAAGCATTCTTAATTACTTGTATGCCCTATAGTAGAGCTACAGTAATCCGGATCTAGACTGAACTCATCCGTGTTAGTAAAAAATACAGATTGTTGGTATCGTTTGTTACTTTGTATTATTTCCTACTTCCCAGCAAGTTATTGCTTCCTACTTTGTGCTGTGTTCTGGGCGCCATTTTGCTTATTTTACCCGTTTCCAGTCCATGTTCATACAACGCTACATTTACTGATATCCACGATGGCCAATGGACACGTAACTTTAAGTTTTGTGTGAATAGAAATATTTATTTTTATATTTTCAGCAAAACATTCTTTCAGTTAATAAATGTTTCATGAACGAAGTCTTGTTTTATTATATTGTACCATGTTTGCAATGAAATTAGCATATGTGCGACAGTTCAGAAATTAAATGTGAACAAAGAGTGGTAAGTAGGTATTTATTTATAAATAAATCAGATTAAAAATTAATAAATATAGTGTACGGCCACAACCTCGGGGTTTTTCCAACAAAACCGGTGATGACTACCCTGAAGGACTGCGTGCCAGATGTGCCGCCCCGAAAGCGGTTCGGGGGTGTTGTTTGCCCGGTTTATGACAGGATGAGATAACAATAGGGTAGTGAGGTAGACGTACCTAGCTGTACGATCAGTTCCCTTCTTCACGTTGCCGAGTGCACATTTCGCGTTTCTTAGATAGTTTTTGATTTTCTGTTTAGTTATTGTTCTTTTATTCATTTACGATTTAATATACGGTTCATCGAACTCTTTTTTGTTTTATTTGTAACTCCCGAAATACAATACGCGTTACACTGGCGCCCAACAGCGGGACCGTATTAATTAATCGCGAGTGAAAAGTGAACAAGTGAAACGAAAAATCCTCGTCCATGCCAAGGACGAGACGACAGAACGCAGAACGCGAGGAAGAAGAAACTCAAGGTACGACCATGGCAGAACCCGGATCCACCGTAGTACAAATGTCTGCAGACCAGCTGCAACAGCTCCTGGCGGGTGTGCAAGCCCAACTATCCTTGCAGTTACAGCAAGCGAACCAGGGGATACAGCAACAGCTGGAGGATCTCAGGAACAGGTCGCCAACCCCGGCAAGTACTTCGACTACGAACTCCAATTCAGGTAATTTTGTAAAATGTAGTTCGCGATATGCCGGAGGAGAAAACGAAGATGTAGCTGCTTTCATTGATGCCATCGAAACCTTTAAAAATTGTGCGAATGTGTCGGATGAGAGAGAATGCATTGCGCGGACTTCCAATGCTACTCACGAACAACGCCGCGATGTGGTATCAAGGCATAAAAGAAACCGTTCCTACGTGGAATGATGCTCTAGAAGCCTTACGTGCGTCATATGGGCCTACCAAACCGGCTTATCAAATATATCGGGATATATTCGCTAAGGAACAAGCTAGTGAGGAATCTACGGACCTGTTCGTAGCGCGAGTGCGTTCACTTTTCGCGAAATTGACTGATAAGCCTAGTGAATCCATTCAGCTGGACATGGTATACGGCCTGTTAAATCGTCGGATACGTAAAAGAATTATGCGCGAAGATATACACAATTACGAAAACCTACTGCAGCGAGCTAGAACTGTAGAAAGAAACCTCACCGACTGTGCGCCTAAGAAGATCGAGCAGCGCGACGCCCCGCGAACCCGTGATAATGCGAAGAAAAATCGCGAGCGACCGCGTTGTACTTTTTGTGCGCGTTACGGCCACACGGTCGAAGAATGCCGGAAGCATTCCGCGAGCTACAGAGGAACCGCCACGGTGACATCCGCACCCCGTAGCGAAGAAGTAACGCCGCCCTCAGTTGTTTGCTATGGATGCGGCGCTCCAGGTTACGTTCGCAGTAAGTGCCCTACCTGCAACAGAGATGGAACCGGTGATATAGTGCTGAATTGTATTACTTCCACGAATAACCCTGTAAGACCCATGTTGCCATTTACCATATACGGCCGCCCAGCTATCGCCTGTGCTGATTCAGGAGCCCAAGTGTCCATCACGGGAAGACGCGTTTACGAATTTTTACGTTCGCTCAATACAGAATTCATTGAGACCAAGAGAAATGTGACGTACGCGGACGGTGTTACGCGAGAAATGACCGCGTTCATTGTACAACTACCTGTGAAAATCATAACGCGGACGATAATAAATGAATTTATAGTGCTCCCAGAACTAATGAACAATAAAACTTTGCTAGGCGTTGACTTTTTGGAAAAGGCTGGTATAGTAATTAATCTCTCAAGGCAAACTTGGCATTTCGCGGATGAACCATCTCAGCTGTATGCGTACGTTTCGGAAGAAGCACCGGAACCTGTGCAAATTTGCACAATCCCGCCGTCGGCCGATGCCCTAGACCTTCGCGGAGAAGAGGGCGAAAACCTCACAGCCGAGCAGCGATTAGCCTTCAATGCGTTACTGAAGGCCAATGAAGATGTGTTCCGTCCAGGGGGAGAGCCTACGGAGTTTGGCGAGCACGTTATTGAAACAGGTATCCACCGGCCGATATCCGTACCACCATATAGAATGCCACCTGCGAAGAAACAATTTTTGCAACAGGAAATCGATCGCATGTTAGCCGACGGGATAATAGAAGAGTGCGAAAGCCCTTGGGGTTTTCCCGTCGTATTAGTGCCTAAGAAGGACGGTAAATTTCGTTTGTGCGTAGATTATCGCAAGTTAAACGCGATAACGACTGGTGACAGTTACCCATTGCCGCGCATTGAAGATTTGTTGCATTCCGCGAAACAGGCAGCTTTCATGTCAACGTTGGATTTGCAATGCGGTTATTGGCAAGTGCGTGTACGCGAAACGGACAGAGACAAAACGTGTTTTGTGTGCCCATTAGGAACTTTCCGTTTTTTACGGATGCCGTTCGGTCTGAAAAACTCCGGTTGTACATTTCAACGTATGATGGACAGATTTCGGCCCGGTCTGGGAAAGTTTTGATGAACATTTAAACGATTTACGCGCGGTGTTCGAGAGACTAAGATTGTTTAAACTGCGTGCGCGACACGAGAAGTGCGTGTTTGCTTGCCCAAAAGTTTGTTACCTTGGACATCTTATAACGTCATCAGGAATACAAACGGATCCTGAAAAAGTCAGCGCTATCTTAGAAATGAAAGCCCCGCGGAACGTGAAAGAGGTATTAACATTCTATCAAACGTGTTCGTGGTATCGCCGATTCATACCACAATTTTCTGAAGTCGCCAGGCCTCTATCCTTACTTACGCGCAAAGATGCCAAATGGGAKTGGGGCGAATCGCAGCAGAACGCTMTTGATGAATTGAAACGATTATTGTCAAATCCGCCTATTTTGCGACAGGCTGATCCAGCTAAACCGTTTACGCTAAGAACGGATGCCAGTGATTACGCTATCGGTGCCGTGCTGCTACAAGGCGACGGTGACGATGAGCGCCCAGTGGAATACGCTAGCAGATTGCTAACTACGGCAGAAACGAGATATTCCACTACCGAGCGAGAAGCACTTGCTGTCGTTTGGGCCGTTGAAAGATTTCGCGGCTATATTGAAGGTTCGGAAGTGACCATAGCCACAGATCATCAGCCGCTGAAGTGGTTGTTATCGCTGAAATCTCCGTCAGGACGCTTAGCCAGATGGGCGCTAAAACTTCAGCCATACAACTTGAAGATTGGATACATTCCCGGGAAGCGAAGTGTCGTCGCAGACACTCTTTCCAGGCCTCCATCGCAGGAATCCACACATGTTGGTGAGGTGACGCTGACAATTCCGTCTCGTAGCGCGGCTGATATTCGAGCCGCCCAAAGGCGTGACGCAGAAGTGAGAAAAATCATGGACGCTTTCGAAGAGGACGACGAGGATGCCATTCGTTGGCCGGAGCGCGGCTACATGTTACTGCAGGGCGTACTTTTCCGCCAGAACCCCGACGAAGATATCGAGGAACCGCAGCAGGTCGTGCCGGAGGAAGAAAGGGAACGCGTTTTACGTTTTACTTTGTGCTGTGTTCTGGGCGCCATTTTGCTTATTTTACCCGTTTCCAGTCCATGTTCATACAACGCTACATTTACTGATATCCACGATGGCCAATGGACACGTAACTTTAAGTTTTGTGTGAATAGAAATATTTATTTTTATATTTTCAGCAAAACATTCTTTCAGTTAATAAATGTTTCATGAACGAAGTCTTGTTTTATTATATTGTACCATGTTTGCAATGAAATTAGCATATGTGCGACAGTTCAGAAATTAAATGTGAACAAAGAGTGGTAAGTAGGTATTTATTTATAAATAAATCAGATTAAAAATTAATAAATATAGTGTACGGCCACAACCTCGGGGTTTTTCCAACAAAACCGGTGATGACTACCCTGAAGGACTGCGTGCCAGATGTGCCGCCCCGAAAGCGGTTCGGGGGTGTTGTTTGCCCGGTTTATGACAGGATGGGATAACAATAGGGTAGTGAGGTAGACGTACCTAGCTGTACGATCAGTTCCCTTCTTCACGTTGCCGAGTGCACATTTCGCGTTTCTTAGATAGTTTTTGATTTTCTGTTTAGTTATTGTTCTTTTATTCTTTTACGATTTAATATACGGTTCATCGAACTCATTTTTGTTTTATTTGTAACTCCCGAAATACAATACGCGTTACAATAGCTTATTGTACCAACATGTTGTGCATTTGCCTCCATAAATATTAGGTATCTGTACATGTAAGTAATAGTGAGTGTTGGAAGATCTAACAGTTCATCAGTCGCTTTAAATACGTATGACTTGCCCGTACAACAAAATAATTAAGTTATTTTAACAAATATCGTTTTTGTTGCTACTAATAACAAATTACTTCTAATAACAAATATTTTGCGCAACAAAAATAATTCGTTGTCTTTACAAAGTTTTTAGTTGAGGCTATAGCTACAAATAGAATTTGTTGACAATACTAAATTTAAAGTAAACCGAACAAATCCTTTCTTTCAGTGTAGGAAAATGATTGCCATTACCTGGAATTATATCAGGATTGTGTCTTGTTTTTTTTACAGTTTTATTGTTGTATTAGCACTGACTAGTGAAGTATGTCTGGGATTACCGTCTGGGATTACTCCTTTTATATGTTCTTTCTGCTATTCTACCTACTTTGGAATGAATTATCCCTTGGGCGGATAATAAAGAAAGTGAAAAGAAAAAACAGAAGAAAATTACCTTTATTTCCAGAATATCAGTGTAAGACTGTTTTAATGTGTCTCGGACCATCTTGCTTAGAAGATATGTACCTATGTTTTGAGGATTATATAAAACGGATGTGTCTAGAACAGATTATTTTTTGGCGGAGTTATACTCATAGTAGAGCCCCCAGCGGCGGCTAGTTGCCTTTCAAGTAGGGTAGAAGACACCTGATAATTATAATAGTTTGTAAGGTTTTTGTGTGTTCAACGAAAAACCATCGCCCGCGTAAACAAATATCTAATTGCATATTTTCCCACAGACACTTTTCGTTTAGACCGTTTAGATCATGGTCACAGAATTGCTATTACTGTGACTGGAGCCTTATTTCCACTAATTTATTAATATTACTGGGGTTTTCATTAGCGGCAAGTTACTAAATTTATACTCCTGTAAATAATTCGTTTAGTTGGTACACTCGCTTTGTCTTGATTAATGTCTACCATTACATACTCTAGCCAAATGCCCTTTTCTTCCGCAAAACTTACAACAATAAGTACGTTACCTGAATTTAATTGTGTGTAAATATATGCTTTCCGATTGTGCTCGTTGTTCAATAAGTTTTCAAACGTTGCATCCACCAAATCACACCTGAGTTCCGGAACAGCTATCAGAACATCTTTACACCCTKTCACCAAGCAAAATACCTGGATAATCTTCAAGCACGTGTACCATGCAATCAATCTCACTGGTATTACAACATAGGGTTGACTTTCCACTGATTCACGGTACACGGTATATAGGTACGTTATGCGTGCGCAGACTGAAGCCGATTACGTCCGATGTTCATCGTAGACGACGAACATGTCTGCCCAGCTTCTTAATTCACAAATATTTTGCTACGTCAGCTGTCTTTTAGGGAGCTGAATCTGTATGACGTGACCCAAAATGCAACAACATAGTTTGTGATATAAAATATTAAATACTGGTACAACAATGCATACCGAAATATCACATTTTTTAAAACTTTTTTTTAACTAATTTAAAACTTTCGTTTGTCATATTTGCTGAAACAGCAAGGTACGCGGCGCCCACCTTGCCTACCCTGAGGAACCGCCACTAAGGCCTCTTCGTTGATTCTCAAGGATTCCCGACCGCTTTATACTTTCTATGCGCACCCCACTGCTCTGCGCAATGTGCCATTAGCTACAACAGAGAACTTGCCAAACGGTTATAAATTCTGGTTAATCAGATCGTACCCCACGACTAGTTTCGCCCTTGTTAAGGCTGTTCAGGTAAGGATACCGAATAGATTGATCAAACCAGACTGCTGTCTTAAACGCAGCGTGCTGAAGAGATGTGGTAAGAGGTGAGAGGTAACGCCCCCAGTGCTATCTACGCTGACCTCCGTATACTAGGCGGGTTACAACTATTGTAATTACTTACGACCTACTGATGGATCCTGTCAGTTGTACCGGAGAAGCTTCTCTGACTGGATTTACCGGAGCAGATCGGGAATCTGCACTAGGTTGTAAGTGGTTACCATAGTTGTAACCCGCCTAATATGCAGCGTTCCGCCTAGATGGCACTGAGGGCCATATATTGCATATTTTAATTTAAGGAAGCTATCAGGAGCCTACTAATTAGATTTATTATTATTTTGGCCTCAAAATTAAAAAAATAACAATGGTGAACTGCAGTGGCGTAGCTAGGGGGGGGCAGAGGTGCAATTCTGTTTTTTTTTCTTGTTTGTACTTAACATTTTTCTTGTATATGGAACTTTGCCCCCCCCCCAAGACACCTTTCTGGCTACGCCACTGGTGAACTGAGTTAATTGTTGACTTCTTTACATAAAAGATTGAAATAAGATCACGCAGTGTTACCTATGTGATCAGAAATTAAAGAAACAACACTGCTTGTTTTTATATAATAATATGCCATTTATCTGCCCTTTTGTACATGGAATACTTCGTATGTCCAAGAAAGCTATTTAATAACTATGCCAATAAATCTACCATATAATAAATAATGCAGCACGTGATGTGCCGGTGCTCTCAGTAATATTTTATCAACAATTATTCGCATCTTTGGAATATTTTTAAGTCTTCAACTGTGCTGGACAATACAGAAAATACCTGAATACACAGGCTGTTCGAACAATTTGTGCGCACTAAAATCTTTGATTTTGTCAACGTTTAGAGGAACTGCTGGAACAGGCCAATTTCAACTTCAAGGGGCGGAGGGGCAAATTTTAAATAGCAAAAACGTTCTAGTAACAAATATTTTAAAGCTGACTTCGTTATCTATGTAACCATGTTTGTTTTAATTTAAACGATCTTTTTGGCTGTTAGTACAGAAGATAGAATTGAACCAGCAAAATTCTATGTTAATAACACGCATGTTAGTGTTACTGCTACACTCTTCAATAAAAAACATTTGAAACAGCAAGTTAATCGTCAGTATGGGACAGGTTTAAATGCGGAATTTGATGACTTCGTGGACTCAAGATTCTCTAGAAAAGTCAGGACGGTTGACATTCGGTGGACAAACGATTCAGTTCCATCAACATTTAGCAGTTGCATTAAGGGTTGGTATTTCTAACAAATTCTGTATTCAAGACAAGAAAATAAAATTAGAATACGTGTTATCATTAATATTCCTTAAAAATGGTGAAATTTTGTATTTTATACATCAGACTTGACACAGTACATTAAGCTTACGTTTCTTTATTATATTTTTTTTATCCCTTACCACCATCGACCTGAATGATAATTCGTTTAAATCTATCGTTCCAACACAAAATTGGTTCTCAGTAGTACAGAAAATAAAGGGAAATGTAGCTCTTCCCGCATTTTAAGGGTAACGTAATTTTTAAGTACTCCTTGTTTACGTTTCGTAATAAGTTATATACATTGTCAACCTCATTATTCCACACTGCTACTGATTTGTATAACGTCCCAAATCGAACAGAACATGACTCGAGCAGACAGCATCGCTTATTGCCAAGTCAGTCGAAAGACGAAAGTAAGCTTTCAATTTGGAGTGTCAGTTACCTATAGACTCCTTAACGGATATCTCTAAAACGGGCTTTCAGGTTCGACAAAGGTAGATTTCTTTTTAAAGAAAAGCGACCCGGCTTTTCAAGAATGCATAAAACAACTATTATTTGCAGCATTGTAAGTTATTTAAATACCCATGTAGTATCTTTGTTTATGATGGTGCCTAACGGTTAAGAATGTTACGATTGGAATTTATTTCCCAAGTAATTATGTTTGCGCGCGGTTCAGTTTTACTACTCATAATTCAGTCTTATTTACAAATCGATGGTCAAGGTTTTGTAATAACCCCCTTTGTGCGCATTTCAATGATGAACAAAATTATCCCTATCTAGTTAATTAACTTTTTACACATACATTTTTATTTTGAAGCATTTTGAAAATCGTAAAACTAAAAACTTAATTTCCATCATACCAATTGAAAAATTATAGGAAAATAGGGATATCAGTTTCGCTTAAACGTTTTGTATATAACACTTCCAATGTTATGAACAAATCTAAGGCTTTTTCTTCGCAGTTTAAATATAAGAACATTTATTTTATAAACTTAGACTTTTTTTGCGGTATTCTCGCTAGAGGCTATAATGTTTGTTATTGTTTTGAAACCTTCCATTCTGGCGTTGGCTAACGCCTTTGGCCAAATAACAAAACGACATAAACAGCACATTTAGATTCTGCCATATGTGGATTCATTGTCTTATTACGACAATGTCTGAGGTAAAATTTCTATTAGGTAGTGTTTCTGTATTTTATAACAATGAGCTAGTGATTGATTGCGAAAACTTTTCGAAGTATTGTATAAATGGTTCAAATATAACGATATACAGCTGTTGGAGGTGTCGGAAAAGGTCAAGCCGCCTTGGAGCTTTCATGGAAAGCCCTGCTTAATCCCTTTGAGATATACCAAAACAATGCCATGGTGAGGTATTCCACTTTTATAGACCAACAGAAAAGTCCGGGATGGCATATCACGTACGGATAGCTTACTATAGATATTTAAATATAATGGGTTTTGGAGCAAATGGAGGTGACGACTGGGAAGGTAATGGTTGTAGGTATAATATGCTATACTACCCGTGAGAAGCCGGGGTGGGTCACAGGTCAGTAATAAATTAGGTATTTTAGACGACAGCCCTATTGGTAGTTTTATTACACAGTAGTAATTACTAATGTAATTAATTAATTAATTAACTAATGTAATGTAATTACTAATGTAATTACTACTACTACTACTAATCGATATTATGCGATCTCCTGATATTTGTGTTATTATTATATTTTACTCTCCTAGATGACCCTTGTTTTAGTTATAGTTCAATTATATTCTTTGGCTTTCTATTAAGCTAATTACTAATTATACTTTTGCTTACATTTATAATAATTTTTTGTGTCTTACACAAAAAACTGTCTTTCGACATCGCGGTGCAAAATAGTTTAAAACAGTATTTAAATACTTTTATAAATATTCTTCAGTAAATACGTGTTATCTAACTATTTTATTTATAAGTTTTTTAGTAATCCTTAATAATATAATGCATGTGGTTATATTTATATATCATAAATATATTTTGGGGTTTATTCGACCTTAGCCTAATTGAAAGAATACTCCTTTTTCCAATGTAAAGCTTTCGACTATATTCAAGTCTTCCTCAGGACTTCTACAAGCAGTTTAAATTTTTTTATATACAAAATATTCTTAAATTACTAATCAATTGTTGTACTTACAAGGAAAATTGAGATTATGCAGTATTTATGATATTATTTTCTGAATTTGTATTATCCTGGTATTTAACGAAAAATGAATGAAAAATGTAACATATTTTTGTAATCCAAATTCTGTCAAATTCAATTAAAACAATTTTAAGGCTACAAATCAATACTACCAATACATCAATAAAACCAACTACTACATAATATATATAACAATTTTTTTAAATTTTATCAGAAACTATTCTTTAATTTATATATATCAGAAAATAATTGAATATAATAAATATGTTAAGTTAGTGATAGCAAATATGTATATATATTACTAAGTTATTGCGTGTCTAATTTTTATTCATAGAATCTTTAGCCTTTTGTATTTGAAACGTTTCCAAAATCAACCTTTTGTTACAAGTACTTTCAATTTCTAAAATTTTGCATCTTCCCAACAGACAGAATGATTGTTATTAACATGTGTTGTAAGAGCGCATCCGTCTCTTTTTTTTATTCACATCACTTTTGTGTAAGGATATTCTACTTTTGAGCCATTGAGAAGTTTGTCCTACATATGTGCTATCACACACTTCACACTTTAAGGAATAAACAACATTAGACTGATAATCTGTAGGAGTTCTAAATTTGAATTTGCTAAACAAATTAAATCCCCTTTTAAATATATACAAGTAGCAAAAATATTATAACAAAAATAAACTAAAAGGAACTTCATTACTCATTACTATAGTAATAGTATACGTTGTTTGCAAATTAATTCGCGCGTCGAATGTGCGCTGTGCTGTCTGACAGACCTGTTGAAATATTTTAAAAGTGTTAAAAAGACTTTTCATTGTTCTAAATTTCAAGAAAGTATCTGAAATCATGAAGATATTTAGAATACTGAGCGTTCTGACAAATACCATACATATACACAAGAATTTGTGTTTCATTCGACGTATTACAAAAACTTAAAAGGCATTTGAAAAAACTGAAAGCTTTTGGCTTTGCTTTCGAGTCATTGAAAAAGTTTAAAAGACCCTGAACMCGTGACGAAGTGGCTAAATAGGCTGGAAGTTAGTAACAAAATCAATTAGATCGCTACAAGGCAGTCGTCCTTTTACTTCTGAAGTAGATTCGGTAAGTACCACTCATGCGAATAAAGCACGTAATAAAAGCGTGTTTGCAAAACTCGGAGTAAAACTTGATATTACCTCATTTAACTTCTATTACCTCAATTGAAGTAAAGCAATCGGTTTCGATGAATACGATCTACTTAACTCACTTGTATAAGTATAGAATTATAATTCTAGTTTCTTTGGTACTTACAGTAATTAAAACAGTTTTTTCTAATATTATGTGCGGAAACTTCAGAGATCAATTGCGGCTGTTTCCAGGAATATCGAATTCACATTTATTTAAAATCCCAAGTGCAGGGGAACACTGATACAAAAACGACGCTTATTAAGAAAGGAAGATATGCATAAAAAAAGTTCTTTCTGACATAAAGGGAAGGGTAATCTGCAATAGTACCGGATACGACGAAGGTTGTTGCCCGTTTGCTAGTTAAATGGATTATATGCATACAAAAAGATCCAGTCCACTGCTAACACTTGCATTAGTAATCGTAGAAAAGGGTCAGTTCCAATCCACGTCAACAAAATATCAACGCAGCAACGATAAGCAATTTTCGCATTGATATAAAAGTGATTTATATATTTGAAGTTTAAAACTAACCCATTCCTAGTTACTGTGTAATAACTAAAACCCTGGTATAGTTATGTTAGCTATTATGCAAAAAAACGTAGTGTTGACACGTTGGTCCTGAGGTAATAGTCCTTCAAAGAACGAAAACAACCGAAATCAATATAAGTTATATAATAAAATAATAAAAATTATAAAATCTAAATATAAAAAACCTGTTAGACCTAGAGATTTAAAGTGTCCCTAAGTAGTGATATATTGCTATCCTAAAAGCATTATTGATACAATTACCCATGGGCGTACCGAAAGGGGGGCAAGGAAGGCAGCTGCCCCTCCCTGGACTTGGGATGCCAACTCTGGGCCCTTCCAATTTCCCATACATTTACCTGGTTAATTATGTGTGTACACCTAAAAATTGTCGTATTCACAAAATTCTAAATACAATAAAATTTATAGGCAAGTGTATTTCACAATTTTCATCCAGAAATCGTATTTGACCCTTACAAATGACCTCCTCTAATAAATCGTCAAATGGTTTCCAAGCTTAATCGATGCCATGTGCGTTTTGAAGCTGTAACTGCAACATTCTTGTTACGAACCGCTGTCTTAGGGGGATATAGCTTTAAAAGACTATCTTGGTCAGGACGAGTCACAACACGATTTCTGATTAGTTCAGCTAACTAACTGTTATATGGAATCAGATCAGAATCTGTCATGATGATAACTCTAACTTTTGTACCGAATTTCTAAATTGACATTAGATTTTAACAATTAATGCAAAAAAAAAACTATAAATCCATCCTAACTCACGTTTATGAAAGTCAATTTATTTAATTGTAAGTTTTATGAATCCAGTAAAAGTATTATTAGCACGAATTAAAACCTGGTGTGTTGCTGAATATATAATGCAATTAAKTATATTTCAGTTTATTTAAATGAAGCTTAATTTGGTTAAAATATTAAGTAGTCGGTTAATTTTTGAGAGCAATGCACTGGCGATCTAAGAAGATTGCCTTGACGCTGAGGCTATTGTCATTCTGAGTTTTAATAATGTTATTTATCCAGCGAGTCTCTTTCCCTGGGGAGTGAAATGTATCTTTAGCACCTATACATATGAACTCCCAGCTTAAATTTCTAAAGCTTCTGGTGTGAGAAGTTGAAGCTGTACTAAAAGCGGCATTAATCTGATATGTGTTAATTCTGAATCAGAAATCGTGCTCCTATTAGTAGAACATCTTTGGTACTTCGTATGATATCATTATACATTATCTGGATCTTTATTCTCCCAAATAAAATGTATCAACTCATGTTTTGTTAAACGCGACAGCGACGCAACTCAATGCGCCTCACCTAACTGAGTTCATGAATAACGGAATTAGTAATAAAGGGGCTTTGTATGATCAGTGTACATAGAAAACATATAAATAATTTGGGTCTTTATTTCACAGATGTTTTAGGTCGCCTTGCAGAAAATCCGCGAAGATTATTCATGGAATAAATACTTCATTCATTACTTAAGTACCTATATCTTATGAACATTTATTATTTCTATTTATGTTGAATTATACTCTACAGGACGTTCCTGCTTTGCCCCTCCATAGACCAAAAGCTGGGTACGCCCATGCAATTACCCTTGTTTAACAACTCCGAAAACGGGAATTGATAGAAACCGTATCTCCAATTTTGCCAGGTAGTTCAGTCAATTAAAATAAACTAGGATACGAGTCTGCTTAATAATCAACAGTGTATATTTAACTTACACAAAACCCTTATTTTTTTTATTAATGTACTTAATTATCAATAAATGAACGCAAGTGCTGTTATACCAAAAAATGCCTMGCGAAACCAGAGCTATTTCACAGCTTCCCAGTCCTTAGTGGCTTCAAGCTGAATTTCTGCGGGTTACTATACGGCTTGTTCGTTTGTTGCGTTCACTGCCACGACAAATAAGGCGTCAACAAAGTGGCAGGAATATCACGTTATTTGATTTATATCCTGCGACGCGACGTTTCTTGATAACTGTAATACTTTTATTCATTACATTATCTAGGTGAGATTTGCTACCAAACATCTTACGAATTTACTTATTTGTAAGGCAACGCTAGTCGCAACATTGAGCACTGTGGTTCGATTACTGTAGATAAGTTTTCTGTGAAAGATAAATATGAGAAACTGGCAAGTGAAAGACCCACTAAATACTATACTTGGAACTTAATCTTCTCGGTCTGTTTACATTGTTAACCAGTTGCCAAAGTGATATAGTAACATTAAATATGAAAAGATTTGTGTCTTATGATGTATTATTATAAAATCTTAGATTTAAAGCGCACAAATATAGAATTTTACTTTCCCGTTCACAGCTGTTACAAATAAAAACCAATTTCATATCACCCTGATATATAAGAAGTTACTCCCTAAGAAACTATTATGTATTTTGCCAAAAATGTGTTTACCAAGTTTTTACTTGAAGTATCAGAGTATATTATACAAAATCTACACCAACTTTATTAAATAAATTTCTCATTAACATAATACAACGTGCGTACGTAAAAAACGGATCAAGCAATGCAAGTTTTTCTCTTTATAACTCGAACGTAGCACCTGTTGCGTAAATTAGTTTGTCTAATTAGATGCACATTTGGCCTTTAGCCCATCTGTTACTAATACGGACACCGTTAATACTGCGAAAACGTTTACAAATCGGTGGGTACCGAAATATCGGGAGAAAACAGACACCGCATGTAACAAGCCAAAGTGTTACCAATTGTACCAGCATTTATCTAGGGCATCTAGTTAGCAGAAAAACATATTGCATCACCATTTTTGTTTCAAAAAAACCTTTTAATATTGCAGGCCCCGTTAACATGGCAGCCGTTGGTTTATGGTGGTGGATATATATAGCCGTGTTCAGCGTAATTTGACATCGCTGTATGACTGAAACTCCATTTTTTCTCCGACAGGAAAACATACATATGAAAGGCTTACGTTTGACGCTTGTATGGCGTTGAAATAGATAGTGCTAACAGCAAGTAATGCAGTAGTGACCTTATTAAGCAAAAATAGTATTGTTTTTCTTAAGGAAATTGTTGTGAAATGCAGTAGTAAATGATAACTCGAAGAAAGATTAGGGTTTGCGCATGTAAGACTGCGCATTGTTTCCTCGCAACAAATTGGTATCGGCCATATTTCTACCATGGACATAAGACAAGAAGAGTAGAATGCGAAAGTACGTCTTCTATAAACACCCTCCAGAGCTTATTTGCGTTGTATTGGTCTTTGACCGTTGGTCATTTGGAACTAAAATTTCTACGCAGTCAAGAAAGTCACTTTTTGTGAGAGTTGATGTCCTCCGTCAAATTGTTTCTTATTTTAACCATCTTCTAGTACTTTTTTGTATGAAAATCAATAATGCACCAAAAAGTTCAATAAGACCTCATATCTTTAAGAGGCTAAACTAGAGACACCCATTTGATCTACTACAGAAGGAGATTTTGCATGATGTCTTCACAAAAATTCATCGAAGGTTTTAGCGAATCTGATGCTAAAGAAAATTATTACATACAAATATGACATCGATTACTAACATTATATAAATATGTAGCAGACAGAAATAAATTCCAACTCGGTGAATTGCGTTTGACTTAGAGATAACAACCCTTAACCTAGACTGTCCGGCTACATGTTCTGTGCGAAAAGCACTTATTATTATTTACAAAACTGAAATTAAGAACAAGTTAAATAAATTCCTTAGTACGATGGGACCCGATTCAGTATCCCTAATCACTACGAGCAGCTTAATGATGAACTGAAACGTTGAATCCATGTGTTTGGTATCAGTGTACGAGGCTGACATATTAACTGGATGGTATACTGAGTTTTGAGATCAAACAACCATATATCACTTTTAACACCAATTTTTAGCACTATTCCTGAATCCTGATACCTGTACTTATGATATGCTCAAAATCTCAGTAGTTAAGCTCTTGCAAGAAAATGGCGACAAAACTTGCCAAGAACGATTACAGGCCCATTGCTCTAACAATTGTTATTAAAATAATTGCGGCAGGCCAGTGTAGTTCTGATCCTCCTTTATATGAAACCACAAACTAAGTTATCTCTAATATTGTTAACAACCTTAAACCGATGGCGGTTTTTTACAAAGCCCTTTAAAACGTGCGTTGTCGTCTCCTCTTGGAAATACCTAAGTATGTTGGATTCCAAGTTAATGTTTCAAATTGGTTTAAAACCTACCTCCGCGACGGAACACAAAACAGTAAGACTGCGAATGTTCTTAGTCTGTCCCAAAATATCGTATTTGATGTCGCTTAGTTCAAAGTACGAGTATTATTAGGACGAGTTTTATTCTTTCTCTGTAGCTCAACAATCTGCTTAACCAGGAGTATGCAAGATGTTGCAGATAACACGCATTTGCATAAAAACTATAACGCATATTGGGGAAATTACATAAATTTTATATCCTGGTAAACAGTTGTTAGCCTGAAACAGAATCAAATTTGGGGATATAATATTGGAAGACATAATTCAATTAGTCCTCAGATAAGCTCATAATATACATTAGAAATTTGAATTAAAGCCACGCCTCTAAAACGGACTATGACGTCACGTGGCGGGCGGTTCCACGCACGGTACGGATTACAGTGCTGATAATCCCGTTGCTAGCAAATACAATTTAACTAAGCTTATTTGTCTATGCTTACTAGCTACAACTGTGATGGGTTCTCGTGTTTCTTCCTCCAGGTATCAGTCACAAATGTCAATACGCTATATTAGTGCTGACGTAGTGTCGGCTATTTTGCTGCGACTGGACAGCATCCTGGATCCAAACAAACCGAGCTGTCATACGGTACGTACGAAGAGCTCATGTTCTGAGAATAATTATAGTTTAAAAAAATGTTACATTTTGTGTAGTAGTTTACATAATAGATAAGTGAGTAGGTTGTTGTAGTTTTACATTCCTTTGTATTATTTAATAGCCATTGGAAACCGAATTTACATTTATTATTTACTTCTAATCTGTTGCAAAATAACCTAATATAAGTGGTATAAGTTATTTGACACTTAAATGCTTCTCTCATTACAACAAGAGTATCCATGGGCCCAATACATTACCATTTCCTGGTACAACGTGTAAAATGCAATGTTCTGCACGCCCCTTTATTGTAGATTTATCTTTTCAACAATACATTGTAACTAAATGTAATTTCAGTTTGTAGTACATGCTAAGTYAYGCGCAGGAGTGTCAACATATATACACAKATACTTAAAAAAAGCTTTTAAACTGCAATTTTGTTTTGAACACTAAGCTGCGATGTATACGGTATGACAACTTAATTTATTTGGAACCACTTCGGAGCCCAGGAACGATTTAACAWCCGTACAACACAACWGCCACAGCAGCTAGTGTTCAAYTCGTACCCGTCCGTTTGAGTACATTGTGACGATTCCCACCTCCCGTGTAGTAATAATGCGACGCACATGCATACGTTGATAATCTTCACGCATGCTTAGTGTTTAGCAATCCTAATTTAGTTCGATTACTTTCTGTTAAAATAATGTCTTAACAAAATCATGTTTTTGAATCATAATCTGAAAATATGTGCACCCTTTTTATAGTTATTAACTTTTTATATTTGTCAGTTTGTTGATCTCTATTTTTCTTATTTAAATGTTGCTTTTGAGAAATGCATATTTGTTCCTATTTTATGTAAGTACCTACGCGTATTTTGTTCGCTACTATTATTTTACGAACAACTAGTTACGTTGAGAGCATATCACAACCAAAACAAGGATTGAAATCTTTCAGATTTATTGATACATTCCTATCAACATCACACCTCTGTTTCCATTGCAACTTTTTCTAGGACCTACGACTGCACTACAGAGTGCACCACTCACCCCTCACGCATGAAGAGCTTGAACAACAGTTTATTCGCGAACGACCAACTTTCAGTATGTCACTAGTTTGTACTCAAGACTTGTTTCTTTTAATAGTTGCCACTGACCCAACTCTATCCACGATCTTGGCATACCGTGCAGTAAAATGGCTGAAATCTACGTTGCACTAATATAGCGTATAGTTGAATGGAAACCAGTCAACGAGCACAAGAAAAGATTTAAGTTCATTTTATATGGCACACCACACCACACCCAAACGGCATTTTCTTGTGCAAGGCAATCTTTCATAAATAAACGGATTGTTCTTTTACAAAACCCGGCTCCATCCTGAACAACATGGATGCATTTACAATGTACACCACGCACGCATACATATATTTACTGATCTGGCAAATGCAGGATTAAATGGAACATAATAAAACACTGCTACAAAGCACAATGCACAAATGCTTAGCTAGAGCAGTTACTATACTATTTCTTGAAACGGTCGTAACACTTCAAGAAAATTGGCAGCGAATCGACTTGGGTTAGGCCGTATATCGTCTTGTGGTTAATATGTGGTGTAGTTTAAAAACTACTAAACGCCCAGACACTCTTCTAATACACTGATTGTTAAAGTCTGAACTCCATTAGCCCAAATCGTTTAAATAGGTCTCTTTGAAAGCAGTCCGTCAATCGCTTGAATGTAGTTGGCGCGTTATGGAGCCAAACGGCATTCTAGCAAAGCCATAATATCTAAACGGCGCCGGCGTTCTAAATGTAGTTTTAACACGAAGGTTCATTCAAACTGACACATGGTGATAACCAAATTGCACATTGCTTAGAGCATTCTTTCCTACGAAGCCGGACACTTGCGACAAACTTATGCTGGCTGCCTTCGTGTTGGTATAATTTATTAAGAAATGGATATTCAAATGGGAAACCCTGTAACAGTTACGAGCCAAACGAAGATCCACCAGGCGCACTAATCCCTTTGACAAGAAGCGGCGGCTATGCCAATCAAGAAAATTTTCATGTTCGCGACAATTTTAAAATTTATTTTAACCAAAGCGGAGCAATGGATTGGCAACTCGCCTATATAAGCATGAATTGAAAGTTAAAGAAAAAATCTTACCAGATCTTCAAACTATTTCTGCAGTCACCTTCCAAACATTAGTTTTAATTTGTATCATTTTATAATCCTTGTCCCCACTGTTATATAAGCAAGGATGGGAAGCCACTGTATGTTAAAGTTTTCCATCCTCACGGAAAATTTTAGACCTTTACTGAACATTGTAATGATTTTGAGAATGAACTTTTAAATATCACTCAGCAAAATTTAATAAAATTTGACACATAGAACGCGATGCGTTTTGACTCCTACTAAAGTCTAGCTGTTGCGGAGTTTGATCACCTATAATCGATTCACATTCTATACAATTTTCTTAAGAGCTAGAATAACTGGTGCGGCATATGGTGAGTCGTATTCTCGATGACACCATTATTCAGTAATGCATAAACTTCAGCTCGTAATATTGTAGTTTTCTGCGGCCATAATCTTATCTAATGGAATTATAGAATTATCGATATGTCACATTATTCTTGTAGCCAGTGGTTGAATTATTGGAGTTCTTCAGAATTTCATTCAATTCCTGGACTTTACGATATCACTCAAGAGATACCTTTCAGGAGGTTGACATTTATAGCACATAATTTTTTAATTTGACTATTAAATTTTTGCGTCTGTCCTTTGACGGCCTCTTCGTGTAGATTTGGGGACAGGTTTGCGGCAGTGAGTTTGCAAATGACCAAATTTCTGGCAGTAATTGCAAATAAGCTTGTTTTTTTTTGTGAGAATGGCTTTTATGCGCTTTACGAAAAAACCTTATCGAAACTGCCTTTTATTGACTGGATTTTTCTTATCGGTTCATAAAGTGTTCAAATAATAATAATACAGTTCAGACGTTGGTTATAACTTAACAAGGCATTAAAAAAGAATGTCAGTTGGTTATTTTTCATTTTGTGATTTCGAAAACACTTCTAATTACCAAGTATGGGGCTAATTTCCTACCGAATGCATGGCCTAAATCATATTGCAGTCTTGCCATCCAGGAACAAGGCAATGCCTTTCCTTTAATACGTAGGTGCATTCGTTTATATATATATATATATATAACGTTGGATGGATTTAGCGGTCGTACTTGTTTATGTTGGGAAGTTTTGAGGGGTATTCGACCTTACGGGTTTGAAATAAGTACACTCTTTTTACATTGCCGAGCTTTCGACTATAATTTTAGTCATCATCAGGGCTACGAATTTGAGGTTACAAAATTTAAGTTGCCAATCTTGCGAAGTTTTATGTAATAACATTCTATATGGGTTGTTTACTTTCTGGATCAACTGGATTAACTTTTACAAAAACAATTTACCATACATTGATTTAGACGATTACAACAGATTAAAAATTCTTAAGTTAACACGTTAAAATCGTTAAAATCAGTTCGAAATCACAGCTGACGGCTGTGATTTCGAACTGATTTTAACGATTTTAACGTGTTAACTTAAGAATTTTTAATCTGTTGTAATCGTCTAAATCAATGTATGGTAAATTGTTTTTGTAAAAGTTAATCCAGTTGATCCAGAAAGTAAACAACCCATATAGAATGTTATTACATAAAACTTCGCAAGATTGGCAACTTAAATTTTGTAACCTCAAATTCGTAGCCCTGATGATGACTAAAATTATAGTCGAAAGCTCGGCAATGTAAAAAGAGTGTACTTATTTCAAACCCGTAAGGTCGAATACCCCTCAAAACTTCCCAATATATATATATATATATCAGAACTGCATTTATGAATCATATGCTGTATCTTTTTGCTTCGTCCCAGCGAACCGTGGCTGACATTTGACGAAATTTTCAGTACTATTACTATGTCCAGGGCGCAACATAATTTTCTAATTCTACACAGACCACTCTCAGCCACGATAAAATTGTGAAAATACCAGTAAAAAACACTGAATACGCCTGCTTATAAACGGTATTTTAACAAATGCATTTGATGGTAATTACAGAAAAATAAACAAATATAACGCTAATCTCCATTGAACAACAGAGTTTTACCCTTGCAGGTGTTATTATTATCTATCTATAATTATCTAATACACAAAATATACAAGTGGTAATTATTAATTACACTTGCCATGCACCCTAAAATTTTAATTGTAACTTCAAGAAGACCATATAATAATGCTACTCAAGGGGTAATGTGCCAACAGTAACCCGTTAATTAAGTAAGTACACTCTGAAATATCGATAGGTTCTGCGATACAGCAGTCGAGCGCCCTTTACATGAAAAATAATTGCCACTCCCTACTGCAGCATTCAAGAAGAAAATAACTATATTGAAGAAGTCCTGAAGGTAAATGTCAAAACCGAACAAAATTTTGCATAAGTTCAAGAAATTATCAATACACAAGAGTACCTAATATTAAAAAACTCCTGAAGGGAGGATATACAAACCGCTAAAGGTTATGCGTATGCAAAAATCAGTGCACTGTGGGCGTTATAGAGCCTACGTTGTAATCGGGACCGCGAAAATTGAGTTCACGCGTAACAAAMAATTAAATGTACTAAAGGTCACACGATTACGTAAAAAGGATTCTGCGCCTCACAACCTTGCACTCGTTAAATTTCAAGATTAAAAACTAAAGCTGTGGTGAGGCCACGTGGACTCACTCATAACTGGATTTAGCTGTTCGTTGGAGAGTAGCAATCCAACGTCAAAGTGGGTGCAGTCGAAGTGACGATCTTTCCGGATCTACGGAACGAAGGGCGACAAGCTAAGAATCTCGATCTAGAAAAGGCAGCTCAATGACTTGTCAGGGTAACGCATGAATTCAAAACGGGGCTACATTCCGTGGCCCCGTGGGCAAGTGTACTTGCGATATTACTTCCTGGTTGTTACTTAATAGTATGGCAATAGTGGCCGAAAATACACTCAACAACATACAATATATAGAATAATTGTGAAATATTTCACCACACATGACAGATTAAAATCATTCGACCATCGACCACCGAAAAACAGAATGACGAAGCGTCAAATGGGCAAAACCAAGCTAGGCAGGCGGCAAAACTATAGGCATATTAAAATAAGGACTGCAAATACCATGTATATTCTACAAAAGAACTGGATCGTACCAAATTTATGTCTTTGTGTGTTACGTTTAGTAAATGCAGTTAATTTGTCTTCAGAGAACATTTGCTATATTAGCACTAGTTAATCTGAAAGAAAAAAAAGTCCATACGAGGTAGTTAGGTTGCTCCAAATATATTATAATGTGGGGTGGATCGATTTCTCCTAAATGTCATTAATTCAGCCACAACAGATAAATAAGTTAAATGTATCCTCTCAGCTATTCCGTTTAAGTTTAACTTGAAACTTCCCACATGGCATTTGCAGTTACTCAAAGTTACTGTTGTTGCGCAATTTAGTTCAAGTACTAATTAAACTAAAGTTCACAGTCTCGGGGCTCACGTAAGCGAATTACATGCGATGCAGTAAGTACTTATAACCAGTATATGAAAAACATAGAAAAACTGATGCGGGAATAATCAAGAAAAACTTACATTATCGCCGCCTTCATCCGTGGGTCATAACAATGCGGTCACTCCGGTGGACAGACAAGGCGGTTTCACATATGCGCGGGAGATGCAAAAACAAAACATAAGTTACTCATCCGTTAAACTCAAAAAGATACAGTTAAGACTCACAGAGGGGTTTTCACCCCAGGGCATCATCCTTATACTGTCCATGGCTTCATCCCTGAGATTACATCATTAGTCAATGGTGGTTATGAATACCTTGTTAGTTTTCTCTCTTCAACAACTAGCTAGTGTCAACCTGAAATAGTAGAGGCTTCCCCGAACGCTCACCCTAAGGCCTATAGGGTCGCATTCCAATAGCCCGGATCGGGGGCACCTAATAAGGCTACCCTCTCCACCAGAACTATGTCATTCGAGATATCCTGCATTACCCCCCGGAATGCAAGTCCTCCACTCGAAGGAACCACAGCTGTTAACCGACGCACTCTGCGCTAGGGGTTTCAAACTGCCTGAGGCACATCATGGCCAAAGACCTTACTTTCTCTGCCTGAGGCACAACATGGCCAAAGACCTCGCTCTCACTGAGCCAAAATCAAGAATATTTCTCTCTGTCAAAAATGACACATCCATACTCATTGCCTACTTTTGCATCTCCTCGCGACGCTGATATTTCTCTCCAAAACAATTAATCGCACGCATACGCATTCGCTTCGATATTAGTATTTATCTTATTAACAGCGATTCTAAACATAGCAAGAATTTAATAAACGTACAAAAATACCTTTTATTTTAATAATAACGCAGATACAAAAATTGACATTTAACATTCGGCCAACCTAACAGGGTCGTGTCCTCACGACATAATTATTCGGTATCCCTACTTGATTTGGATAAATTAGTCAATGGTACTTCATCTGAGCCACTGTCCTCATCGATGGTATCTGATGTAATAAATGGATTTGATAATAATAAATAGATTTTATTAAAACAAGAGCAGATACTGAGAGTAATACATGATCAATAAAGGCAAAGTCTAGCAGAAGCTATTCTACTTAACCTTCGAAAAGAAACTTAAACTATGTTTATTATGGTATAATTTATGAATACCCCTATTGTTAATTGATTATACGTCTTACGCTTCAGTTATTATTATCAACAGGTGTCTTATCTCCTTAGGTTAGCCTTCATGTGTGGTCTTTGGGGATAGTAAGCTATTGCTTGAAACCTCATCGAGTCCGAACGAACGAAGTAAGTCATGGTCATCATGAAATCTGACGATCGAAAAATAACTGTCTTAGTTTAAATTTAAATTTGTTAATATTTAGTTTTTTTTTTTTTAAACTCGCTCCGAAGGGTGAGCCTTACAGCTTTACAGCCTTACCGCCTTACAGCGTTYTATGTGAATACTTAGCTTTATTTCGTGTATCACGTGYGTGCGTAGTTGAATGAGGAGCAAGCTTAGACCTCAAGTTATCACATGCATGAGGAGAATTCAGTAAAGCTTGGACGAAACAACTCAAATGAAAACTCCAGCGGTAATTTATGCGTAGCCAATTCAAAGAATTAATTCTGTGAGATACCTGGTCCCCGCGTTGCAAGCCAAAAACCAAGCGACAGCGTGCATTCTGAACCGTCTAAACCCTGCTTCTATCAACAGAATTCAAACAGGGGTAATATAAAAATTGCAACAATTAAAGAGGACGAGAACGAGTGAATCACATAATTGCCTTTTCAAATTAACGGTAAAAAATGTCTACAAGCATAAAATAACTTAAGGTTAAAAATGATTTTTGTATTAACTTAGTTACATGCAGCTCAAACAGGATCTGAGTGTCCATAATGAGATCAAAGTATGATCAACAAAATTTAATCTTGTACCATCTATACAAACATTGAAAGACTGATGAGCTGTAATGACAGCGAAATAGTACTATCTGCGGTTGGTTGAGGTGTAGACAGCACAGCATAGACATGCATTTTAATTGAAAGACTGTTTAAGAAATTTTGTACCACTTTTATTACCAAAGATAATCAGCTGCGACTTAGACAAATTCAATTGAAGACCATGTTCAGCAGACAATTTTCTTAATTTTTTAAGTTCTTCATTTAGAATTTTTCCAGCCCTTGCGAAATCATGCTTATCGAAACTAAAATACAACTGTGTATAGTCCGCGTAAGTTATTACTTTACAATGAAGAACAGAGTTCACTATATCAGAAAAGTAGAGATCCTAATATGGAGCCTTGCAGAACACCATATCTAACTGACAATTCAGAGGAGATACTATATTTATTTTACCACTTGGGTTCTATTGCTCAAATAAGATCTAATAAACTATACCAACAAACTGCTGAAACCGTAAGACTTTAGTTTGCCGCATAACAGACCATGATTAATAGTATCGAACGCTTTTGAAAAATCGGGCAAAACCAAAGCACTGCGTAAACCTTTATCATAAGCTAAAAGGAGATCATCCACGACTGAAACTAGTGCAGTAGGAGTGCTTCAACCGCGTCTAAATCCGCACTGAACATCGGAATGATTTTCCTAGACACGATAAAGTCAGATATTTGTTCGTAGACTAGAGATTCAAACAGATTTGAAGTTGCAGGTAAGATGCTAATCAAACGTAAATCCGGCAAGTTTTCAGGGTTAGACTTTTTAGGTAGATACATTGCGATGACTTTCTTCCACATTGTAGGGAAATAAGCTTTTTCGATACAACAATAATTGAAGACGTGTAATAGGTATAAATCAATAATGGAACTACATAAGTGCAACATTTTCAATGAGATGTTGTTTGTGCCATAATTATCTTTTTTACGTTAAAGAGTGCGGAGTGTACCTCTTCTAAAGTAACCATTCTTAAAGAAAATTCTTGTAGGGATGGGAATCTAGCATTCTCACAATATTGCATTCTATGATTAGAGACGAGATCATTTTTTTTTTAACTGGAAAATATGTGCATTAATAGAATTGCTATTAGACAGATTAGAAGGCAGTTCAGATCTCACTTTGATAGTACCAATGTTTAATTTGCGCAGAGCCAACCAAGTAGTGTGTATATCTCAACTAGAAGCAACTGAACCTATGTAATGACTTTTTTCCATCCTAACAGAGTTCACAGTCAAGTTCCTCAACCTCTTGTATGCAGCAAAATCTTTAGGAGGTTTACTGCGTTTGTATTTATGGAAAGATTCATCACGTTCATTCATGAGACATTTGAGTTCAGGGCAACACCACATTGCATTGGACATTAGTACCCTAGACATTGCCACCGAGGCATGCCAATAAAAAAGAGAAATAATTGGGGTGTTGGAATTTTCAAGTTTCTTATCAATATTGACTTCACGTATCACATCAGTCCATTCAATAGATTCCAAACTTTTTCGAAACTCACTGACATCAAAGCGTCTGAAAGATCTACACATAAGTAACATATTTGGGCTCACTTTTAATCTTAGGTGAACTAAATTCACATTAAACCAATCTGGCCAGAAATATCGTCACAGTTCTTCGTACCGTATCTTGTAACATTCAGAAAATGGAATACGAATAAAGGATCAATCAGTAAGCTTGAGTTACCAGTCACTATAGTCGATTCATCCAAGACTTGCACCAAGTTTTACGTCTCCAAATGTGCACTCATATGGTTAGAAATATTTAAGAAATTAATGTTGAAATCACCCAGACAGACAAATTAATCATACATACCGCAAACAAAACCAAATATATTATCAAGGGTTTCAACAAAATTGCCCAAGCTGGAGTTAGGGGGACGATAGCATACGCCGAATGCATAATTTACAGTCCCTACGCGGATTCTAAAAAAACAAACAGTCAATAAAGGAATTAATCTCAAAATCGAACTCTATTAACGAGTTACAAAAAGTCGACTTGATATATGCCGCCACTTCGACCCTCAGCACGATGCGTATAGCGAAGATTGTAACCAGGTATTGCTAAAATAGATAGATCTACATTATTAGACAACCATGTCTCGCTAACCATAACAACAACATGGTTTGCACTTTGAACTAAATTATAAAATCTTGAAAATGTGCTAAGAGCGATCTTACATTAAGATGTGCAACCTTTATAATAATTATAAGCTAAACTTATACAGGATATCTATTACCTCTAAATGAGAACAAATACAACCTGACTTAATTAAACTAAATTGTATTGAAATCTGTTTAATTGTTAAATTAAAGAAAAGCAAAATTAATACTTAACAATCGGCAGTAGCTCCCGGAAAAGCATTTCATTTTACGCTAGCAACAAATCTGCGCCACAAATAATAAAAAGATAACGTTGCCAATTAACTGCTACCAATACTGTTCTGCATATTGACTATATCGTCAACAGAATTTACAGAGTATTTACGACCATTTACTATTACTTTGACTTAACCCTGTTAAGTCCATACGTTACAAGCACCAAATTCAGAGCTACAGAGTTTTAGTAATTCTAGGCGCTTCCTCGTGAGATCTTATGATCTTATGGAAATATTGGTTCCTCTCAACAACTTCTTGTAGCGAAATATGAGCTGCCTATCCTTCCTTGAGCAGAATCTGACGATTCTAGATCGATCTCTTCCAGTATTCACACTTACCATCCGATGAAAGTCATCTATGGCTTCCAAATAAAAATTTAAATCACATAAACTGGGCACTTAAAACACAAATAACCGGAGAATCGCTGGATCACGTCTACTCGCTGTGCATTACCTTATCTTTAAATAAGAAATAGGAAATGTACTTCGTTGATTCTCATCGCAAGATTTCAGAAAGGTCAACAGCGCTTCGGGGCTTGATAATTACAAGATTGGGCAACTGCCTGTATAATGTTATCATAGGATGTTATTAAACATCAAGAAATGAAAGAAAATGATGGTGATGATGATGATGATGATGTTGATGATGGGTACCCATATTTGTATGAACATGAAGAATATGCAAAACATGTATGATAGAGGTATTAGATCTACCAATAATCACGCCGAAACAAAAGAGATCCTGTTAAGGCCAAGAACTTTGCTGAATAAACGTATTTTGCACAAAAACTGTCAGCCGCCGCTTAACCACTAATTATAATTACGACAAACGATAACTTGTCATACCACTGCGCTGCGACAAAACGTGCTAAAAATGTTGAATACGTTATTATTAATCTCATCGAATCAGTGAACCGATTGTTTGACCACCAATTATAATTACGACAAACTATAATTTGTCAAACCACTGCGCTGCGATAAAACGTGCTTAAACTTTTTGAATTCATCTGACCGAATCTGTGAACCGATTGTTTGACCACCAATTATAATTACGACAAACTATAATTTGTCAAACCACTGCGCTGCGATAAAACGTGCTTAAACTTTTTGAATTCATCTCACCGAATCTGTGAACCGATTGTTTGACCCCACACCTGAATGAAAAACATAGAAAAACTGATGCGGGAATAATCAAGAAAAACTTACATTATCGCCGCCTTCATCCGTGGGTCATAACAATGCGGTCACTCCGGTGGACAGACAAGGCGGTTTCACATACGCGCGGGAGATGCAAAAACAAAACATAAGTTACTCATCCGTTAAACTCAAAAAGATACAGTTAAGACTCACAGAGGGGTTTTCACCCCAGGGCATCATCCTTATACTGTCCATGGCTTCATCCCTGAGATTACATCATTAGTCAATGGTGGTTATGAATACCTTGTTAGTTTTCTCTCTTCAACAACTAGCTAGTGTCAACCTGAAATAGTAGAGGCTTCCCCGAACGCTCACCCTAAGGCCTATAGGGTCGCATTCCAATAGCCCGGATCGGGGGCACCTAATAAGGCTACCCTCTCCACCAGAACTATGTCATTCGAGATATCCTGCATTACCCCCCGGAATGCAAGTCCTCCACTCGAAGGAACCACAGCTGTTAACCGACGCACTCTGCGCTAGGGTTTCAAACTGCCTGAGGCACATCATGGCCAAAGACCTTACTTTCTCTGCCTGAGGCACAACATGGCCAAAGACCTCGCTCTCACTGAGCCAAAATCAAGAATATTTCTCTCTGTCAAAAATGACACATCCATACTCATTGCCTACTTTTGCATCTCCTCGCGACGCTGATATTTCTCTCCAAAACAATTAATCGCACGCATACGCATTCGCTTCGATATTAGTATTTATCTTATTAACAGCGATTCTAAACATAGCAAGAATTTAATAAACGTACAAAAATACCTTTTATTTTAATAATAACGCAGATACAAAAATTGACATTTAACATATATCACTAGGGAATTTGACTCGCACTTCGCAGTTATGTATCTCGGCCAAAGACAAGTGAAACTTTGTCCTTGAGCAGGCCCGAAATCCGCATGCGAATAACAGTAGAACACCTGATGTTCGCCATATGCGGTTAATTAATATTCTAGCTCCATTAGTACCATTTGCGCGCAAATTAGTTCGAATCGACAGTCAGGGTGTTTGTGACAAAGGCTAGGGGGCATTATAAACAGAATTACCGATGTATAATATGGATAACTGTAAAACTTTCCTTGTGGATATCATGCTCACCAGAGATGAGTTTGTAATGTTCGCAAGTACGTTAACTCTGGAGGATGCAAGAGAGTGCTGGCTGTTCCGAGTCAAGGGTTGATTGCATATTATTATGTTGCATATTATTGCATAGTGCAACTCAAAGAACAATGGTTAGCAGAATACACATTTCGAAAAACGTGTTGTGTCAAAAAATGGTAACTGCAATACTAGGTTCCAAAAAATTTGATGTTCTACACAATTATAACGATTTTTTATATATTATTACCTAGGACTGCAACATTTAAGATGTTGAACTGACCTGAGTACACTTAAAGTTAATTATTATAATGTCCTTAAAATGTCAGTGTTTAGAATGCCGACGTCTGCAAGCATAACATAAACAATGTGACTATTATTTTTTTTTGTTTTATGCCGGACATGACACAATGTTCCTGTGAGCGTAAATATGTAATGTAATTCAACTGGGGTTTTGCTGTACCAATTTAATGAACTAACACGAACCAAGCTTAACTGCGTTTTCAACCAATTTATTGTGTATAAAGAAGATCGAGTGCGAATACGTATCTTCACTGTACAATGGACTATAATATTGGTATGTGTTCAGTGTTCTAGGTAGGAACGAATTGAGTACAAGGAGAGCTTGCTTAATTTAGGGAATACAGGGACATCTGGCGGTGATTTTTGGAGCTAGACTTTAGACCACAATGATTTGAGCGCTAAAACCGTATAAGGAAAGCTAAAGCTGCAACAAACCCTTTTACCCTATCTAAAGGTTCAGTGAAGCATTGCACACATGGCTTATATTCGAATGTATTGCATCTTCGTTTAAAATCTAACAAAAATCCGCGTGCATGGCGCGACATCAACGTGGTATGACAGCAACAATTTATTAACGATTAGCTAATCTAATGCTGGAAGCTTAATTTAAATTGCTCTTTAAGGCTGCAGGAGACACTCGTAACAAGGCTTGGCACTAAAAAGTACTAGTATACACAAAAATGTAACCAAATCAATCTACTTTAATAATGCTTCATTACGAGTCCTTTGTAGGCGCATGTTATATGGTACAATCATAAAAAACTCAATCTATAAGTGAGGCCATCACTGCATTTTTGTCCAAAATTGTTTAAGATGTTTTTTTATGAGACAAAGCTTTTGGTATGTACAAGGACGGATTTGCCAATAGCCAGAGCAGACACGTGTGTAGGGCGGCAATAGCATGGTGGAGGCCTATCCGACGATATATCTAAAAAGCTTTATTTTTTTAATAATCCAATTCAGAATACTAAATATAAAACCAAAGTGATAAGACTAAAACTGGAACGACTCGAAACTTCATTTATAACAAAATTTTGGAGTTTTAAACTCGCCGCTGAACAAAATTGCATCAGGATCGTGAATTGCTTAACCACAGCGGTTAGTCTGTGCAATTCCTTGATAACACTTTTTGAGAAAACGTGTGACAACTTTTTGAAACCTAAGCCCTCCGACGAGGCATTACCGATAAAGAAACTTTGATCGGAAAAGCAAATTTAAGGATTAATGAATTTTTAGTGATAGTCAATAATTTGATCAAACAACTACAGAAGCAGCAAGATGCCTATTATAAGCAGATCCTCTTTTGTGTTAAAAAAATCTAACTACAAGTTGTTCAGAAAATTTTGCGGAGTAACAAAAGTCCCAAAAAATGAATCATATCCTGGAGATATTTCCTTCAGGGGATTAGCAGTTTTCATGGATGTATCGAGGTAAATAAACATAAAAATCTTACAACTCGCATAAAGTTACTAAAGTGGCGTCGACAGAAAGGCATGCCTCTGTTTTTCCCAACGTCGACGTTGTTTTTGACATAATATGCGCGAAGTTTTTCATGCCGGCGAGGAGTAGAACATTTTTTCTAAAATCACTCGGGACAAGCTAAACGAAGTGGCTGTTCTATACATCGAGTCAGATGTCGCGATATCACAGGACTTTGTAAATAAAAATCTGATTTTTTTTTAACAAATAGGTAGGTAACCGAGTGTTCCTTTTAATTAATACGCATTAACTGATTGTTGTTATTATTGAATTTTTAACTTTCTTAATATATTACTACTTGTATGTATAAGAAAAAGAGATTTATTTTACTTCTTTATACTTAGCATTAAATTCTATGAGGGCTGCAAATAGTTGTGGTTAAGGGGGTATAAAACCCAAATCCGTCCCTGAGTATGCAATACGTACATTTGTATTTCTATAGTCAATCGAAACGTTGCCTTCAGTAGATTGTGTGGCTCTCTTTCAAGGTCATAACAAGTGTTTCAGAGAACGCGCATACAAGTAGCATCTCCTATGCCTAACCGACACAAAATGCCTGCGACTTGTCTATGTGCTACTTATATATATATTTTTATTGTGTGCTATCGAATGCGCCAAGGAAATGATTTTATTCTAACTCCATACAAGGTGAACTCAAATGTTCATTTATTGCCACCAAAATACTGAAATTTTTAGCTTGAACAAAGTATGGATAAATAACCTTATTGCTAATTATATCCAAATATCCTTTTGTAACATTGCAACTCTTCCAATTTATAATTGCTTTTGTTAAAAAATGCTTATGGAATGGGATTTGGTTTTACTCGTATATTCAGTTGCTGACAGCGACAGAGATAATGTTGTGGATATTATGAAAATGCAGTTAATTACCCAGACTATATAAAGGAAGTGTATCATCTAGTGTTAAAATGTATACCCTAAACCAATTAAAGCTTTTAAAAGATTAAAGTATAAAGCAGGACATTTACCATTACTTCACTTTTCTGCAAAGGGAGGGATAATAAAGAAACCATATGCGAGGTATAAAAGAATGTTGTTTTATATCCTGCAGCAATAAGATTATCCAATACAGATCCAATATTTGAGATGACAAAGCAATTTATAAAACTATGAACTATGAAGTATTCTGTAAATTAGAAAATCCATGCCTTAAATCGTTGAGTGGGAAGACGTTGGTGGAATGTCTCGATATTTTCTACTATATTATGAAGAGCTGCAAAAATTTACGTAGAGTCCAATATACATGTGCCCGTTTAATTCAAATAGTAAAAGATGTAAATGCACACTGCAAGGTAAATACCAGATTTTTTAAGGAAGTAATAGCTACTGCTGAGTTTCAATAATTTCGGACAAGTAGAAATTTAGTTTAAACGTTTAGCTATTCCTCTGTTAAGTCAAAAGTCAGATAGAATAGTTCAGTAGGTAGTGTTACAGAAATTTAACATTTATTTGTACACTGCTTAAGTTTGACATAGACACATAGTTGTTTGAAGGTTTTGTAAATGGGGCTTCTGATGGTATGCACCGTTCAAAGCCATTTCTTCTAACAGTTCAACAAAAAATCAGCAGACCTTAAACCTAATGACCAAGGCAGTAATAAGTTTATTTTTTATTTTATATAACATTGAAATACTTAAACTTAACAAATATTTACCATATTATTGATTATGGGGTCTGACAATATTAATTTAGATTGAATGGTTATGCGTTTAACAGAATTAGTAATGCAGCAGAGGAAAACTACATCGGCGTTATCAAAACAGCGTCCTATGTCAGAGCAATGTAACTAACTGGTTCGTAGCATTTACGATTTTGTGCTATCCCTCTCTAAGAAAATTGCACAACGCAACCAACAAGAAAAAGAAAAATTAAGAAAGACAACGATAAAGACACCAAGAGTGTCATGTTCCCAGAAACAGTGCCAAAAGAAACAAAAACTGACCAATTATTGTGTTACTACTTTGTGTGAGAGCACTTAGTAACGGAATACTTGACTAATGCGACTAACAACTACAATAAAAATATTTATTATAATCTAACAAAATGTTCCTACTGCAGGAAAAGCACTTTTTTATAATAATGCTTGAAACTAAAAATACCTAAGAGTGTACGGGGTTTCTTCATTTGCAGTTCTCTGGTCTTCAGGTTCGTTTTCACGCGGGTGCATGAATTAAAAATCTATTGCTCATATCTTTTTCCAAAGGGGTCTTCCCAAATCAATGTTGGATTCTGCCTAAGGACCTTTTTCTTGTAAGAAACACATTTTCACAATTATGAAAAATATGGGGCCAGTTTACATTGAGCGCATTAAGCCTTTATATAAGATCTAGCACCAAGGCAGTGCTTATTAAGCAATGCAATTGTACTTCAAGAGAGCAACAGAAACAGAAAAACATTTTCCTAAGCCGGCCTCTAACCTATGACACTAACAAGCAACTGCATACTTTATTGGAAGGGGGTTGCTGTTCTAATACAGAAAAGACTGAAAAGTTAGAAATAACAGCGAATTAATGCTCTCTTCAGATGAAATTGTCATTAAAACTTTGGGAGTGTATCCTTATTAATAAAATGAAGTTATGCTACGGATTAGAACTTTAAAAAAACCAAACCAACCACATCAATGAAGAAAGTCTTCTAATTTCTCAACAATGTTTCATACTTAGCTGATGACCCCTCGATAGAATATACTGAAAGGGAATTTTGTTTATAACTCCATCAAAGAGGTCTACAAATGTTTTGGCTTAAGCTTTCACGGTTGGCATTCAAATGATAATGTGAAGCTTTCGGACTGGATGGCCGCGGTTGATGTCTTCTTCTTCTCCTTCCTTCTCCAGACCTTTCGCCTACTACTATGGCATCTTGAGTGGCGAGCTCGCGGTCGTAAAAGTAGACGTCGCGGTGAACACACTAGTGTTGATATGGTATGAGTCACAAACCGCTTTGATGATTTCATACACATTAATATATTTTAACATATTGCATCATTGATAATTAGATTATTGTATTCGTATAACTGTCACCTGTGGTGAATGAAATAGCTAACTTATGCTACGTATGTAACCTCTAATATTCTTATCGTATGCTCTTGGCGTAATCTAAACGGTGAGACACCTTGCACGGGATTGAAATGTAATATTGTACTTATTTCAGTAGCTAGTGTGAATGTTTCTCTAAGATGACTGTGTTGCATACGTGATATATGCAAGTCGGCGGTCTTGTCGTTTGCTAGAATAGCGTCAGGCGCGTGGGACTATACATGAATTTCCATTACCTGCTCATGACTACTATATCTCTCCTGTAGGTGTGTAATAATTGTGACATTGCTTTGCGTTCTACATAAAACACGAACTAACAGGAAAATTAAAGTTGCTCGCTGCAGTATGCTGTTTGTTTCTGACCTGTCATCTTCAGTTTTCTATTTAGGTCCTAAAACGACCATTCGTCCTTGAGTCCATTGCGTCGTGCTTTAGTAAAAATACAAGGTATTCCTCAACTTGAGAGATATAATAAACAAATATTCTAGAAGTCGATCTTATCCAAAAAGTTAGTATATCGCCAAGGTCTGCTTTATCAGTTCAAGTGTCTAATTAAACTTTAAGGTACAATATCAACTATATATAATAAAATAACGTCTTAATATTAACGTCAGCTGATATAAGCGGGCAGTATGCGATTACCCGATAACTAGTTCATTCGGTATTCCCACCGAATGTGAAAGAGGTTCCTACAAGGCACTGAATGTTTGGTACTCGCACAAATAATATTTTTCAACTAGGGATGGGCGTTTTAGTTCATTTTGGTGAATAGTTCGTACTGAKTTATTTCAATTTAATAGTTCAAAATAAATTATAGTTCGAATTCGCTGGTTGCTACCCATTTCGTAGTACTGCAGTTGATAAACACCATCAACATGCAGCAGTTGGTTAACGTTTAGCTCTATACGTGTATTCGAAATTTGAGGTATAATAAGTACTTTAACTGTATTTGGACTTATAACTAATGGCTTTGGAAATATAATATCATAACTTCGCTAATACATAATAATTCAGCTAGAACCAAAATAATTGCAGGTATTCTTTCCTGCAAGCCTATAGCTTTAAATGTACTACATTTACATCATCAGAGAAGTTGTTTAAAAGAATACTTGTTAGGTATTTGATAATTTCAAACTGTGCATTTTTATATAATATTAGAATGTACATAAATATATAATATTGCATAAGTTCCTAACTTGTGAAATTATTGATTTGATTTGGGTTAATGTAGATAAATAGAAGACAAATAGATAACCACTTTAAGCGAGAGGGACTTTGATGTTCTTCTATAATCAGGATAATAACCAGTATTCACAACATAATAAAAATAATAGCAAAAAAACCGCACACCAATTACGCATTCGTAAGTATTAACTTATTGTAAATAACAATAGCTTCTTTATGAAAAACAGGCTTTTGTATGGTATAACTTATTATTTTTCCTACTGTATTCAAATTTATTATTTGTATATTATATACTTGTACTATTTACTACAACTTGTTTGAGTTTTAAACATACCATGGTATTACTGAAACTCTTAAGGCCATTTGAAATGTACCAATAATATTTATTGATATAATAAATTATATATTTGGTATATTTCTGTTTTATTCCAACATTCTAGTTTGCAACAAAATGTGAAGTAAAAATATAAACAGCAAAACGGACTGTGACGTTATTGTTAAGTTGTTCATTGTGACGAACTAGCTTTATGTATCGTTCACCCGGCACCGGCGCCCATAGATCATGGGTCGCTCGCGGTTGTTCAATCCGAATGCTGCATCTGTTTCAGTACAACGATCTTGCATAGTTCTAAAAGAACTAGTTCATTTTACTATATACTGACGAACTAGATCGTTCAGTGTAACTGAATAGTACACTTTGTTCGTTCGTTTGCTAACTTCCCACCTCTATTTCCAACTCATACTTTTATTATTGTTTCAAACAACACGCTGCTGTATTTTGGCAAAAGCTTTCCGCGTTCGCTTTGGAACATATCAATTGCAAATTAAAAATAAAGCAACAGTAAGAAATATACGATGTGATGTTTTGAGGTCGATTAAAATATTCAACTCTCAGATACCACCAGAACCGTGCTGACAAAAAAATAATACTGTAAAGCAACAGGCATTCATTGTTTTAGTGCCATATAATTCGTATTCGGGGTGATTCAGTTTGGTGTTCGCGACGTTACATGTTCTTCATTTTGAAAGATAAAAATAACCCATTCATTATATTTATAAATGGCATAAGAAAACTATGCTAAATCATGACCTTACTTAACTGTGTGGCGGCGTATATCAAAATTTCGATAGTGAACTGGTTTTTGTTTAATGAAGTTATTCACCTGATATATAAGGTAAGATGCTTCATTAATCAGCTGCGCAAATAAAATAGGCACTTACATTACAAAAAAATTCCACAAAATAATGCAACATTGTCAATGCAAAGTAATAAATTTATTCATTTAGCATAACAATTTTGGTTTGAAGCCTTCCGTGGTTGTTGTCGATGACATGTTGTTTTCCGGGCTGGTTCCCACGTTGGTTATCTGACTTTGACGTTTCGACACTCATGTCGGTGTCTTCCTCAGAAGTAGCTCTAAAACTGAAGTGTCCTAGTCCGTTCGGGTATTTATACTCGTTCGGGTCACTGACGCGTGGGTGTTGTTACGCATGACCGGTTTCCAGATTCCTGGTAGTTCGATGCCCCGGTGTCGGTTATAATTGTGCGGATTCTTCTGGATTTCGATGGCTTCCTCGTACAGTCTCGGCCAGAATCTCGCTTCCGTCGGCAGTCTCCATTCGATATTCTGCTACAGCCGACCTATCACCTTGCCAGTCTCTMGTGTCCCTCATGTGCTCCTTMATTCTCATGCTGATGTGCGTTCCGGTTTGGCCTTTGTAAACCTTCCCACAGATATTTCGGAAAGGCGTTAGCTATCTTTCCCGGGGCGGTGAAGATGGTGTTTATACGATGTCTTCTCAGTAGCCGTCCGATCTTATCTGTACATCCATTGACGTAGGGCTGGTATGCTGCAGCGATGTACTCCTCTGGTTCCTTCCTCCGTGGTTGCTTGTTGATAGCCTTCTCAATCTGTGGCTTAGGATATCCGTTCTTCTGTAATGCTCTGCGTAGATGTTCTAATTCCTCTTCTAGGTGGTCTGGTTCGCTGACTAGCTTCGCCCGCTGTATCAGCGTGTGGATGACTCCTTGTTTTTGGGCGGGGTGGTGGTGTGAATCTGCATGCAGATAGCGATCCGTGTGGTAGGACGCCATTAGAACATCTACGCAGAGTACTACAGAAGAACGGATATCCTAAGGCACAGATTGAGAAGGCTATCAACAAGCAACCACTGAGGAAGGAACCAGAGGAGCACATCGTTGCAGCATACCTGCCCTACGTCAATGGATGTATAGATAAGATGGGACGGCTGCTGGGAAGACATCATATAAACGCCATCTTCACCGCCCCGGGAAAGATAGCTAACGCCTTTCCGAAATATCGTTCGACGACTGAGGAGCTACAAACACAAGGTGTGTACAGCATCCCATGCAGCTGTGGGAAAGTTTACATAGGCCAAACCGGAAGGTACATCAGCACAAGAATCAAGGAGCACATGAGGGACACCAGAGACCAGCAAGGTTATAAGTCGGCTGTAGCAGAACATCGAATGAAGACTGGCCACATCATCAAATTCGAGGAAGCACAAATGCTGTCGACGGAAGCGAGATTCTGGCCGAGACTGTACAAGGAAGCCATCGAAATCCAGAAGAATCCGCACAATTATAACCGAGATCGGGGCATCGAACTAACTGGAATCTGGAAACCCGTCATGCGTAACAACGCCCACGCGTCAGTGACCCGGACAAGTATAAATACCCGAGCGGACTAGGACACTTCAGTTTCAAAGCTACTTCTGAGGAAGACACCGACATGAGTGTCGAAACGTCAAGGTCAAATAACCAACGTGGAAACCAGCCCGGAAAACAACATAGCGTAACAATGTTTTTGTAGTAAAAATTAAAAAAGTACAAAATTAATTCAGGTGACCCCAGCTCTGCTCCAAACATAAGTTTCTCCGTCTTATCACCCCTTCAGTGAACACTGGGAAGTATTTCTTCATTTAGTGCGCGACATTCTGCACGAATTCTTTTTTGACATCTTCGATATTAATTGTACTGTAAGTTTTCTCTTTAAGATAAAACCAAAGGAAAAAAGTCGAGCAGTGTACTTTTTCAGATTTTTCCACTGACGTACAAGACCTACAGTTTATCGCCGGTTCCGAACCGCTCTATTGGACAGGCTGTGGCTGTACCTACTAGGAAGAGCTAGGCTAAGTACACAAAAAATGTACTCGAGTACCGAGTACAAAGTACGACGTATAATTCTCCACAAAATGCAAAGTACAGAGTACCATCATAAATTTTTAAATGCTTAAGAAAAAGTACTAAAATACAAGTACTTGAACTTTCCAAGTACTTTATCCCAGTACAATAATAATTAAAAACTTTTGCGACTTAAAGGTGCAAGTTACTGTTGCTTACATATATACCCAGTACTTACTCTTTAATTATTTATTTCTTGTAAAATGCAACTGAATACAGGACATATGTAAGTGAATCCAAATTTCTTGTTTTAAAAAATCTATATTAACTAAAAAAAATCACTATACTTCCTGTGGCCTGTCCGCTGTTCTTGTCGATTTAGAGCTCCAACCTGAATCCTCCCCATTCTTCTTTCTGCTCCAGTTTTGATATGTAAAATGTCGAATAAAATACATAGGTATAAGTAAAGTTAAAGGAGTTAATAGAACTTACAAGTTATGGGTTACGATTTATTTTGTTGGCTTTCATGATGACTAATTTCTCAAAATTTTCTTCACTTAGAGCATGGCGTCAAGGGATGTTTACGACAGATGCATATCAAAAAAGACTTTCAACTGGAGCTTATGAAGGGAGACAGGTATTGTAGCGAATGAAGAGTTCGCTATATTAGTGCTGACGTAATGACGGCCATTTTTCTGTGGCAAGTCAAAATCCTGGATCCTGACAAAGCAAGTTGTCATAACGTGCGTAACGTACCTCAGTGTTAGACGCAATTTTGTGAATTTTGTTAAAAAAATATTTTAAAGTGTTACTGTGTTTGTTTGAGTAGCTGACACTCCTTCGCTTTACTTAGCAAGTATTACAAACGTAAATTATATTTAGTTACAATGTAGGTATTGCTGAAAATTTTAACCTACAATAAGAGCATGTGTAGAGCATTGCAATTTGCATGTTGTACCAAAAGATGGTAACGTGCTCGGTCCCTGGATGTCCTTGTTATAATGAGAGAGAAACGTATAAGCTTTAAGCACTTATTTTAGATTGTCTTTCAACTATAGATTGCAACTTAATGTAACTTCGGTTTGTAATACTTAATGAATAATAAAAAGGTTTGTAAACCACTCAAATATACACAGTAACATTTCAAAATATTGTATTATACTATAATTTTGCTCTGAACATTGAGTGTTACTGTGTATTTTTAATGCTTTACGTTTCTTCGTATAATTTGTTATTACAAACTAAAATTACATTTAGTTGCAATCTATTGTTTAAAAACAACCTAAAAGAAGTGCTGTAAAGATTACACGTTTCTCTCTCATTATAACGAGAACATCCAGGGACTTGTAAATTGTAATGCTCCACACACGTACTTAGTGTATGTTCAGCTTTTCAACAATACATTGTATCTAAATGTTATTTAATACTTGCTAAGTAAATCGAAATAGTGTAAGCTACCCAAACATACACAGTAACACTTTAAAATACTCTTTAACACTAAAAAAAATGCACCAAACGCTGAACTCCCTTTACGCACATTATGACAACTATGTAGGTTGGTTTGGTTCCGGGATCTTGACGTATCGCAGCAAAATGGCCGACATCTACGTCACACCAATATAGCGTATTGTACTTGAAGTATCAAAATCAAGTACGTGTACTTAAGTACTGCTCAGCTCTGCTACTAGGTAAATTTACTCGTGGTGGTTTGCCATTTTGCCTTCCACGAGCCAGCGATCGTATTTTCAGTTGTTCTCGGCGCCGGGGATTCAGCCCGGGACCTTAGGCATAGTAGGCGAGCACGCTATCTACTACACCACCACCGCTGTCCTGTATATATAGAATATTTAAATAAAATTTCCGTCCTCATAAAACACGAGAATGTTGTGGAGGGCACGATGGATCAATTTCGCACAATGATTCACGCCGTATATCCATGCTAATTATTTACACTTTTGATCTATGAATTAATGGTTTTGTTTAATGAAATTCAATGTACACACTTGCACATCATAACAACATTGTCTAGTTAACAGTTTCCAACAGTTCAGTATAGAACCTAAATCCCTTTATACGGTGAGGTCATCTAGTGTTGTTTTGCATGCAAGAGCAGTATTGAAAACATAGAACTAGGGCTTGTTTATCTTATAACAGTTACTAAATAGGCCTACAAGGCAGATATATTTACAAGTCGGGACCGTATAGATAATATTTGGCCAAGAATATACTTAATTGGGTCCTAACTCCCTCACTAATCATGCTTGTAGCCTACTACCCTAATAATTTATGAGACGGGCAGTGCCGTAGTCATATTTCATCTTTACATAGAGCTAAATTCCAAATTAATGCTATATACAACAAATGTTTCAAGGTCTTAGCCCCCAGAGGTGTGTAACGTGATTATTAAATTTGGGGTTGCTTGGCTGTAGGCTGCGACCATTTTGTGTAAAGTATCTTGTACTTTGAGGACAAATAATTTGGACTCAACGCAGTTGTTTATGCGTCGTTAAAGACCTAATACAATGAAGCCGGCTCCGTTACTCGAGGTTAAAAGTTATTTTATGCTTGTCGGATCTTTTTTAATGAGCTAATTGCTTGGTGTTCAAACATCAAATATTACGCAACAGATGAACGATTCCTCTTAATTACTGTTGAAAATTCAGGGGCCGCTCTTGGGGCTGACGCAAAAATCCGCCGGTGAAAATTGTGTCCGTCTGTTTGAATTCGTCGATTAAAAAATCCGCAATTTAAAATGAGAGAAAAAGAAATTACAATGGTAACGTGTTTTGGACAGATGGTAATGCTAAAGCAGACTACTTTTTTCTTGATACTATTTTAAGCTTTACATGGTTATATGTTTACAAAGTACACACTCCTAGTTATTCAATTTAGTTTAAGCTGCATGTAAGTATTTGTAGTATCCATTTATTTTGAGAAATAGCTTCAACCAATACTTTTTTTTCTTAAAATTCCTGCCGTTGAATGTAAGGATGGACAATGTTTGGTAAATTAATGCGCTATTCTTGGTGTGAGGTATAAAACTTAAGCGAATTTTGTGGTCGCTTACATCAAAATTGCATCTGCAGTGTTACTAACGATAGACGCGACAAAACCGGAGCTTAAAAAGTGGGAAGGGAATCCAGTTTCAAGCAAAATATCCCGCGTTGCGATATAGGAAAACATACTACCCACAGTAGAAAATGCAATATTTAAGCCTTGCAAGCGAAATAATTCGGACAAACAGACTTGACCAGCAAACTGGGAGGATACCAAATTTAAACTTATTGGAAAATTATAAACTTTGCTAAGTTTAAATGTTCTTATTAAATGGTTTTGAAAATTGTTACTTAAAGCTATTTGGAAAATTACACGTAGCTCTTGTTCAACAGAGCACATGCCCTCAGCGCCACCTAAACGGAAACGCTGAACATTAGGTGATTTACGACTTGCGACCTAGGTCAAGTGGCTCCGGAGAAGCTTCTTCATAAGCAAAGATGAATAACTGTTAAATTCATTCGGATCCCACGACAAGTTTCGTCTTTGTTGGGGCTCTTCAGGCAGGAATGCAGAATGAATTAACCACAGCATATGGCCCCCTTAACTGCAGCGTGCGGAACTCATCTTCAATAGAGCAAACACCCTTAGCGCCACCTAAGTGGAAAGAAACGTGCCCTTGGTCGCAAGTGCCTGCTGCAATCGCAATCCGCCTATAGTATGCAGTTGGCTGTAGTCGTGAAATCCGAAAATGACTTGACCACAGCAGATGTTCATTCGTTATTAATCTAGTTCCATTCAAAAATAACTTCTAATGAAGATGGTATTTTAAAAAATCTGAAAAAAACAATGAAAAGCGGGTGATTTAGAGTAATAAGGGTGTTCATAAAATAATATATAATATTGTCTATACGTTAGATTATCTAAAAATAAGATAAGAAATTAGCTATCTAAGATTCATAACTCTAAAAAGCAATGTAAGTACGTATAAAATTTTTAAATGAAATATGCATTATTTGGATCATGTGAATTTCCAGAAAAAAGGCACAAAACATCATTATACAATATTTGTATATATACGTTTTTATTATTCATTAAGGGTTCAGCTAAGAACATTAATTAAAGAGCTCATAACTAAATTTGACTGAAGCAGACGGTTTTGATCTCACAAATACMCCGGTAAAGAAACTTTAGGTACAATTTAGTACAATTTGGTTGGTTTCGTGAGCTGGTGAACGTAGTAATCAAAATGACATTAGACTTTAAACACTAATGTAAAATCATAATATATTAATTTAATAGCAGCATACTTATCTCGTTATCTTGACTGGGATAAAGCCATTAAGTGAAATATCCAACATAAAATTTTGCGGAACCGTTAGGGCAACTCAGGTTATCGGAAGCATTTATGACCCGCAACTACAAACATTTACTTCTAAGGTTCTTGATTCTCCAAATACCATATCAACAGGTGAAAAAGATAAGCTCTCTTTTTCGATAGCACAGTTTTATTCCTAGGATTCTTAATTATTTGTAATAATGCAGGTATATCTATGCCTCAGATTCCTTAAAACGTACTATTGTCTTGTGGAGATTCACTGTAAACTAGGGAAGGTATAGATTTTCTAAACTCACTTCTTGAACAGGAGCTTCCAGCTTCGACGTCAAACGTATTAAGTAGCTTTGCTTTGTCATGGACGTCTGGTTTTTCATTTATTATCATAATTAAGTTCGTGTCGGCAACAAAATCCTGTTGTATAAAATGGTTGAAACTGCTCATATACCGCGACTAAATTTGCTACTGAATGAGGGCGGAATGTAATGTTTACGTGAAATAACAAAGATCAAATAAATACGAATAAATAGATCGTTACTAATACCTTATTACAAACATCGATACTCAAGAAGTCATGTCACACATATTAAATTATTTTACAAATTTAAATAAACAATATATAACTTCATAAAGGCGAGCTGAACACTGACGTCACTCTTAAATGCGCCAATAAAGTTGCAAAAAAAACAAGCGTTGTAATAATGTAAACAGAGAAAAATGGAAGAAGGGTAATTCAAAAGACATTAAGACTAAAAGAATGTGAGATAGGAAACATCTACAGCAACAGCGATCTAACAAAAATAAAGAAATACAGCGTGAATGAAGAAAAAGAAGAAAAAATTATAAGAATCTATAGTGAGGGAGTACCTAATAGAAAATGAATCTAAAGGGCAAAAAAAAACTGAAATTAGGAAAACCTTTGGACACGATGAAATGACGGCAAAAATGCTGAATCGTATGGACAACTGCGGTAAAAAAAATACAAGAAAACAAAGAAGCGAAAGTACGAAAAGAGATACGAGAAATGATACCAGAAAGAAGTCCTAAAGACCACATCAAAGATATAAAGACCACATGAAACCTGCTGGAAGAATCTTAGCATTGGTTCATAACAAGGAGAAGTACACGAGTAGGAAAATAAACGATAGAAACCTTTAAAAAAGCTCTGTACAAAGAACTCTGAGGGGTTTCAAACAAACAGAATTAAAACAAGACTTCTGCTATTTGCGATAGTGATGTAAAAAAGCATAAAGATCTTCAAAGGCAACTGAAAGATGATATAGTACAGACTCCCAAAAAAGTTTCAAAAGAAGATAAATTTAAAAATTAACACAGAGAAACAAAAAATATAGAAATTGCAAATAGAAATACACACCAAGCAATTAAACTAGACAAAAAATACTGGAATAAATAGAAAATTACAATTTTCTAGGCACGATTATAGAATAAAGTGGAAAAATATATCACAAACAGATGTGAAAATAAGAGTAGTTAAGCGGCGAAGAATATACAGTATGCTAAGAAACCCTTTTTGAGGCAAAACATATTCAAAGAAATGAAGACAGCAGTGTACCAAAATTAGTGCGACCCTCTTTGATTTATGACGGAAAAGCATGAACACTGCCTGACAAAAAAAGTAAATTTAAACAGAGAATTACAAAGAAGTAAGCAGTAGTTGAAAAACTAAAAGTAAAATCTGTAATGGAGATAGTGAAGGGCAACTGGGGTGGCTAGGACAATTGCACAAAATGGGGATGACATAATTTGAAAGAAGATATACAGAGTAAGAAACACAAGAGGAAATGGAACACGAAGACCATGAAAAAATGGAAAAGCAGGTGAAATATGTGGCGAAAAATACGAGAATCGAATGAAGATAAAACGCACTAATGCTTAAGAAATGAAATAAATTATATTTTACAGAAAAAAATAAAGAAATATTAAATAAGACGAATTTTAACTTTTATTGAATACGTTTTCTTGCACGTACATTTACTTATATACAATATGAAACTTGACGATTACCATATATTATACAGTCTGCTGCCTGTCATTAACTCATAACTCATAGAAATTTATTAAAATAGCTTTAATACCTACTCAATACAAAAACACATAGATACATGCGTCGCACAACTTTTCCTGAAGAAAAATTATATAATTTACCAATAGTAATAACAGTTTCTTCCTTCCACACAAAATGCACTGCTGGAAACTAGTTTATGTGACAGAGTTGGTGAAGTTCATGAAATTCACGTACCCAATAATGTTTTTTTTTTGTTTTTCATGAGAGGTCATTTTTATCCGCAGATGTAACCCCTATATCATTACCCACTAGCACGTGGAGAACATAAACGCATAAAAATAATTATCCCTCTGGGACAACCTGGCCTTTGTTCGGTATGCGGTACTGGCTTCGCATATCCGGAACTAGAATATTAAAGCTGCCGGTGAGCTAGACGGTGTTACCTCAAACGTATTTTTTCTTCCTGTGCCACAGGGATGAAAACTGTTGGATGTGCATTAAATGAACCCGTAACTGTAATAGTCTAAGAGAAATTTAGCGTCCCGGTTAGCGGAGCTGGTAACGACATAGACAGCTATTAGGTTTTACGATATCATTAGTTCCTGCCGTTAAATTCCTGCGGGCATACGAAAACAGAATATAAATCTCTTATACATATATGGATAGGACTTTGACGGTAAGTTCCGCTGATCTACCGTAATAAAGCTGCAATATCAGCATAAACCATAGCTAAAGGAAGCTTGGGAAAGCTTAAAAGAATTCTAAGGACCAGCTAGAAACTATTGTTATTAAGCAAGTTTCTATCTTACCGCTGGCGTCAGTTTTGTATAGTTCGCCGAACGCTTTAGTGCGATTACAACAGAATTGCATTTTAATTTATTTTATTTTCAGGTCCGTATTTGGTATTTGAATCTGGAGAATTATGGGTATTAAAATTTGACAATGCAGTGTTTCCTATTTAATGTAATCCCAATGTAATTATATCTATTATAAAAACAACATGAATATTAAACAGTAATTGTCACCCTCTATCATAAGATCACTTTCATCACTAGAGGGGTGTGACAAATTTATTATTAAGGCACTAACCAACCGTCTACATATTTTTATTATTTTATTATTACATTATGGTGTAATTTGTGGTCGGGTCATCTTAAACAACTTGGAAAGGCAAAGTTGAAACCGCAGTAAAGCGTTTGTCGAACTATACACCACTAACGAAAACTTTAATCATGCTTGGCCACAGCAGTACGTACCAGTTTGCTCAGATAACATATTTACTTAACGTATTGTTTGTTTTTTGTTAGTGTAATCGTTTTTCGATACGCGAACTGCATCTTAATAATCTAGTTTGTAAAAAAACAATATGGATGTTATCTTGACAACTTGTCATCTGAATTATAAAAAATAGTAATAAAATACTTCTACATAATACTATCTTTAATTTTCAACGCCACGGACCTTCTATCTCCATCAGGTTATGGGCCCAGATCTCCGAAATTAAGTAGTTGAGCAAAGGAAAGGTAGATTGTGTATAATTGGTATTTTTGAAACTCTGCTGGCGGAATTATAATGGCTTTGTCTAACGCAGTAAGAGTAGGATTACTAAACAAGGAAAATTACGATACTTGGAAGATTCAGATGGAAGCACTGTTAGTGAAGAACGATACATGGTCATATGTAAGTGGACAAGAAAGCAAGCCCAATGTGATTGCAGGAAATGAGTCGTCTTACATAAATGCTGAGGAATGGAAAATTGCAGATATGAAAGCCAAATCAGATTTAATTTTATCCATCAGCCCGTCTGAACTGAAACAAATAAAAGGTTGCGATACTTCACGTGAGGTTTGGTTAAAGCTAGAATCTATATATCAATCTAAGGGACCAGCCAGAAAAGCCACTTTGTTAAAGCAACTAATACTATACCGTATGGAAGAAAATGAAGACGTGCGAGAACACACCAGAAGATTTTTCGATACTGTCGATAAATTGAGTGAAATGGATATCGACATAAATCCTGATTTACTTACTGTGATGCTCTTGTACAGTTTGCCATCAAGTTTTGAAAACTTTCGCTGTGCAATTGAGTCACTACTCCAGAAATTTTGAGAGTGAAAATCGTGGAAGAAAATGACGCGTGGAAAAGTGACACACGGTATATGGAATCAAATTCTAATGCGATGCTCGCGAAGAAAAATAATAATAAATGGTGGAATGCAAACAAACAGAAATTTGGTGGAGACGTACAGAAAGAGGAATTCATTTTCAAATGTCATCGTTGTCGAAAAGTTGGACACAAGGCTGCAAACTGTCCCAAATCTAAGAGGACCAAAGTTAACTGGAACAAGTTCGAAGATAACTGCAGCTTGTACGGAGTTACCAAAAATGTATCCGAACAAGAAGCGCTTGGTGTTAACAATGCGAATTGTAATAGCTTGAATTGGTGTCTGGACAGCGGTTGCACGTCACATTTGTGCAAAAGTGCGGAGGATCTTGTAAAGTTAACCTGGAATACTAAATATCGCAAGCAACTCAACAACGCACGTGGAATTGCTTCGTTCACAACCAAAATTGGGAAAATAACGAGACATATCAAATTAGAAGACGTATTACACGTTCCTGATCTTAGAATAAATCTTCTATCAGTGGGTAAGATTACTGATAAAGGATATAAGGTCGTTTTTAGGAAAGAGTCTGCTGAAGTTGTTGACAGAAGCGAAAATCAGTTACTGAAAGCTGTTCGCCATTATGGATTGTACTACTTGGATGAAGGAAAACAAGAATGCAAATTTACCACGAAGGAAAAATCCAAATACAATGCGGTTATGGTATGGCATCGAAAAATGGGACATCTAAATGTTGGGATCTCCTGGAATGCCACCGTAATGGGAATGTGAAGGGAATGGACGTGGACTCATCGATTGATTTTAATTGTGACATTTGTAGTCAAAACTAAGAGGAATACTGGATTCTTGGAAATCATTCATTCAGACGTGTATGGTCCCATGAAGGTCGAATCAAATGGAAAGGCGAAATATTTCGTAACATTTATCGACGATTGCTCCCGCTGGTGTGAAATTCGGCTTCTGAGGAAGAAAGACGAAGTGTTCAATGCATTCAAAAAGTTTTAAGGCATTTGTCGAAAATCAAACTGGAAAAAGGATCAAATATCTAGTCAGACAACGGCACCGAATATAAAAACAAAATGTTTGATGAATTCTTGAAAGAAAATGGTATTGGACAAAGGCTAACTGTCAAGTACACTCCACAACAAAATGGAATTGCAGAAAGAAAAAATAGAACGTTAGTGGAAACGGCAAGATGTCTACTAATCCAGTCTGGTTTGTCACCATCGTTTTGGGGCGAAACAATCAATACTGCGAATTATATTAGGAATAGGTGTCCTTCAAAGGCTATTGGAGGAAAAACTCCTTTCGAGAAATGGACTGGGTCAATTCCAATCGTAAATGATTTTAAAGAATTTGGATCTGAAGTACATTCCTTGAACCGGGAACCTGGGAAGGATAAGTTCAAGTCGAGGTCCAAGAAAGGGATTTTTGTGGGATATTCTGAACAATCGAAAGCATACAGAGTTTGGATTACAGAAGAAAGAAGGATCGACATAGTAAGAGACGTAAAATTCATGGAAAGATCCGAAAGAAGCTCGAAAAAACATGAACATTTTGCGGAAGATGATACGGATGTTTCAGACCGAAAATATGTGGATTTTTCTGTTAATTGGAAACGAACTGGAAGTAAGACTAATGAAGACGATTCGCATAGTGAAAGTATCGGAAGAAATAATGTAGTAGAAGAGAGTAAAGAGGGCGAACAAATTCTTAATGAAGTTGTTCCTAATGGGGATGAAGAATCTACTCGTCAAGAATTGGACTCGGTTTTGGAACATTCAAAACAAAGAAGTTCAAGAAGAGGTCCAGGAAGACCTGGAAAGATAATTACTGGTTGCTGGGGAAGACCGGCCAAGAAATATAACAAACATTATAAGCGATGTTAACAAAACAGGCGCATATGAGGATGCATAATATGCATGTAACGCTGAAGTTCCAAAACAGGAAGCTGTAAATGGACCTTATAAGTATGAATGGCTTCAAGCATAAGCATCTGAAGTCTATCATCAAGAATGATACGTGGATGATTGTCAACCGTCCTGAAGATCGGCAAGTAATTGGAAGTCGATTGGTACTGAGGAATAATAAGTATGATCAACACGGAAATTTGGAAAGAAGAAAAGCTCGAATCGTTGCAAGAGGATTCTCTCAGCGCCCGGGAATTGATTTTGATGAGAAATTTGCACTGGTGGCGCGTGTTAGCTCAATACGATTGATAACAGCTCTAACAGTTCAACATGGGATGATAATAAATCAAATTGATGTTACCACAGCATATTTAAATGGAGAACTGGAAGAGGAAATTTTTATGGAACTCCCGAAGCTTACAGAAGAAACATTGAAATTGATTATCAATACGGAAGGAAGAGGCGGAAAAATTGGCATAAAGGCAACAGCGATGTTAAAAGACCTAAAAGACGGTAACAAAGTGTGTCTTTTAAAGAAGACGCTGTACGGTTTACGTCAGGCTGGACGTCGTTGGCATGTGAAATTGAGCGAAGAGCTAAAAAGTTTTGGTTTAGTGCAATCTACGGCTGATCCTTGCGTGTTCTATCAGGATCAAGGGGGAGATGTCATGTTGATTGCGGTTTACGTGGGCGATATCCCGATTGTGTCTAAAAATCAGGAAGCCATCATAGATTTGACAGAATTTCTGTCAAAGAAATTTCAAATTAAAAAGTTGAGGGATGTGAAGTACTGCCTCGGAATAGAATTTTCACGTGACGAAAATGGCATTGTAATGAACCAGAGCGGCTATATTAATGACATTCTCGATCGCTTCGGAATGTTGGACTCCAGGACGATATCTACACCACTGGAACTTGGTACGAAACTTAGAAAGAACGAGAAATGGTGCGAAGAAGAAGCTCACCGAGTACCGTACAGAGAATTGGTAGGTGCTTTAATGTATTTGGCAGTCTGTACCAGACCCGATATTGCTTACGTGGTCAGTAATCTAAGTCAGTACAACTCGTGTTATGACGAAAGTCATTGGATTGCTGCAAAAAGAGTTTTAAAATATCTGAAGGGTACTGCCAACGTTGGACTGCATTTCAAGAAGAATCTGGAATCAGTTAAAGGTTATGTAGATGCCGACTGGGCGAATTGCCAAAACGACAGAAGCTCATACACCGGATACGCGTTTATCCTAGGTGGAAGTCCCATTTCTTGGGAGTCCAGAAAGCAGCGTACGGTTGCTCTTTCGTCGACAGAAGCAGAATACATGGCATTATCAGAAGCAGCTAAGGAAGCCATGTACCTCGCAAGATTTCTTAGAGAAATAGGATTTGTTGAACTAGCCAATGTAAATTTATTCTGTGATAATAATGGGGCTAGAAAATTGGCTGAAAATCCAGTGTACCACAATAGAACGAAGCACTTAGATGTGAGGCATCATTTCGTGCGAGAAGTTTTACAGTGTGGATATTTGCAGGTCAATTATATTTCTACAGAAGAGATGGCTGCCGACATACAAAGGGATTATCAAAGGTTAAACATGGAAAATGCTTGGAACTCTTAGGCCTTGGAAATGTAGGTCAAGAAATAGACTGTTCGCTAATCGAGGGGAAGTGTTAGTGTAATCGTTTTTCGATACGCGAACTGCATCTTAATAATCTAGTTTGTAAAAAACAATATGGATGTTATCTTGACAACTTGTCATCTGAATTATAAAAAATAGTAATAAAATACTTCTACATAAATACTATCCTTAATTTTCAACGCCACGGACCTTCTATCTCCATCATTTTTAGATATTTCCAACAATTTATAGTTATAGATACAAGAACAAAGATGACTTAGTTGAAAAGACCAAAATATATGTAACTAATGTTAATGAAAAAAATGGGTTACATAAGTCGATGAAGATTTTTGTCATCCTATACCTACGTCGGCGTCGTAGTGTTGGTGGGTTGGTGCAACAAACTCAACTGTCGCGACTGTCACTTAAGTCCATAAGGTATTTTGCGATTTGTAACTGTTTTCTCAGAATTAGCGGTGCCCATAGGCTACGCGGCTCGTACGCAAACCTTCCAGAGTGCGTAGTAACTGACTTAAGAACTCTAGTAATGTACTATACTTTTTCTACTCCTTTATTAGCAAAATTGCTCATTCGCTATTACACATATAGTGGTACGTAATGACTAGCTCGTAATTTTTTTATTACGTTTCAAATTGAATATTGCGTTCACAGGATACTATCCTGTGTCAGCTAATTGTTTGAAATATAACAAGTTTGTAAAGCATGTGTTCTACGTAATTTTTTTTAGTAATATATTGCCCCACAACTATATGTACGAACTAAATAAACAAACATACATACATACATACATATACCAGCTTCAAATTCAAACAGGAAATACATTTTCTTAATGATTTGGTACCCATCAGTATAAAAAAACTTTTGTTTTGTCTTCGCATGTTTTACATCTATACGTGAAGGTACGTTTAGACTGACCTATTTTCCTTTATGTTACAGGTACAGCGGTGATCTTTCCGACCTGATACTTGCATCCTGTAGGTGAGTATCGACGTGGAGGTATTTAGTATTTACTAGAAAATGTGTAACTGCAAAATCGGTGTGATAAGAAACTGCGTATGTATTTGAATAAATATTARTATGTACTTACACCACTGAATTGTAATGGACACACGTTACATACCTATAAGTGAAACGCGCGGCTATGATTTCAACCCTTCAGGATTATCTTTAGGTGATACCATCAGATACTAGGAGCAAAGCTGGTGTACTGCTATATTTTCTGGACCTAACATTACGTCACGTATAGTAAAAGAAAATAGTTTCCGGAAAGTACAATTCAGAACCTAATCAATAAAGAAGATATCAAAGGACAGTATATGAGAAATTTTTACAAAAAGAAGCAACAAAATTCAACCTTTAAGTTATTTTGAGCATATAACACAAAAAATCGCTGATGCCACACAAAAAAATAAAATTACCAGATTACATTTAAACCTCGATGCAAATTGTAATATTTTCTTTAATGTCAAGGATAAAAGATATCTAGAATGTATAAGTGGAATGTATAGCATCTACAAAAGCCTGATAGGAAGAAACTAACGAAATAACACCATAGCAAACTACGCAACCGCAACTACCGACACAACGTTGTGCAAAAAAAATACAAAAGATAGAAAATGGACTTCTTGGAAACCTAGAAATTGCTAGCTTCAGCGACGATCTCCAGGGCATCCGTATTAAATAAACAGACGGGCCTTTTTCTTCCGTTCTTAATCTTAGCATAATTAACTCTAAATACCAGTATTTGTTATTAATAGTCTGTAAAAACCACTAGCACCTGCTTTGTCCTCAGTCTTTATGAAAATAACCTGAAGATGGCCCGAAAGGGTTCAAACTATAATCGTGTGTTGTGCATGAATGTAACGTGAGTTTAGTACAATACAGTGGTATAGGTGCATAGTAATATTTATTCAAATATGAAATATGAAACACCGCAAAGTAAATCTGCAAACTATTCAGTATGATAAATTAAGCAGGTGAAAATCACTTGTTTTATCACTTAATAAAAGGATAATCGTTGCTGCGTTTTATGACTTTATTGATACAAAGAATAACTTGGACTTCAGACACAAACATGGGAGGTTCTGCGGAAATCTAACTATACGCTAACTCTACAAAAAGTATTACATTCTTAAAATGCCAATGACATTAACTTTTTGCATATGGCGATATGTTAGTGCTAAGGAGCATACCATTCATGCAAATATATTGGAGTTTGAAAAAATTTAAGGAAGACCAGTATTTAATTATCCATACAATGTCTATAGTATAATGGATATAAGGGTTTATTAGAACATTTACTACCAATAACAATACATTACTAAATTTGTGCATTAAACATAAACTAAATGGAGAATTTTACCCACGCTAAAACACGCGTGCGGTCAACTGGTAATTTTCGCCAATAAATTACGTATTCATGTTTCTACTAACAGATTTGCTGTCCTAATGCTACCCTACTCTCATTTAAATGTACCACCTTGATTGAATTATTGAGGTCCCGGGTCTCAATGGAATTGATCGTAACAACCCTTGGCATCAGCATCTGAAATTTTGTGACCCATATAACAAGGAAACAAACAATATTGCCCTTGAGTCGTTATAGAGTAGGACGAATAAAAGCAAAAGTGTGGGAACTGCGACCTTCGATGTGAATATTTGTAAACCCAATAACATATTTCAAAGGAAAATGCTGCTTGAAATTGCGTTCTAGAATAGACTGATAATAAGGAATGCGGCCTTTAGATTCTGAGATTACGCCTTTGCTTACATTTACAATTGAATAGAATTTTATTTTAACCTGAATCTCAGAAAGTGCACTTACAGGGGCCGGACACAAAATATTTGTACACTTGCACATATTTCCCATGTTGCTTTGATTTATTATTGTTTTATGTTTTTCTATGTAAACTGATTAATATTTTCCCTGAATTTTGTTTTTCTTATATTAACTCGTAATGCTATTTGGCCAATAGCTTAAAATACCAGTAAGCAGTATAGCGAAAATCAGTGGCACTTACAATATGCATGCAACTACTAATTTTGTGCTGTTATGAACCAAATTAAAAATGAAGCACCAGGTGAACATGACATGATATGAAATATATGGTTCAAAAACATATTACTAGATATGCTTTAGCACGAAGAAAAGGTCAACCAAAATGTATCAGGTGTGTTATGATATTAAAGATGCCGTATGCATTTAGCGCTATGCTAGCACATCACACTGACAATTAAATTTTGCCTCCGAAAAATCTGCACCGCATTCTAGAAGATATTTATTGAAGCTTGATGTAAGTCTCCTCTCATACTGCTCTCATTGCGATTTTTATTCAAACACGGTTGCTGTAGTGCTAGTTTCGGTGTAAACTTATTTTCTACAGTACTCTTCTTTGAGACTATGTACGTTTCATATTAGGATTGAATCATTCTCTATCACGAGGAATCATATGAAATCCAGCAGCCGAAGATTGTGATCTAAGAGTTATGCACAACCAAACTCCATGTTCCCTTTGCATCATTATGGAGTTGAAAGATCCATCCAAAAACAATTGTGTCATTTGCATAAGCAATTATCAAATCCTAGCGAATGTCTCAATATCCACTCACACCAATGTTATCTCGGCTGAATAAATGTAATAAACATGATTCCTACAAGTGGTACCACAAGACTGCAGAAATAAACGGTATAGTAAGGAAGTTACGTTGATTCGTGGAAGCATTTTCCAATGAATAGAAAATGACTAGTATATAATGTCAGTTCTTGTCGGATAGCAAAAAGTGCTAATGCCTGTTGTCAAATTGATGTACACAAGTCAGAGATGCTTATAAGAGTGATGCAGGTGCATACAAACTTGGCAGAATATAGATCATTTTCTTTAGGAAGTAGGTGGTAGTTCCCGATTAGGTAGCTAAGCGTCTTTGTCATCACGTTAGTTTATTGTAGTCACTAAATACATTGCAGTACCGCAATAGGCAATAGTCTGCCGTTTTAAGGCAAAATAGTGGCAAGAGATGGGAAATGGATCCAAACCAATCAAACCTAACCTGAAAGATTAGAGAACTTGTCTGTTAGATAGAGGAATTGCAAATAAAAGACTAATATTTAGCAACAGAATTTACTGCACTCCAGCTTACAAGTCTTCTCTAAAACTGTGTATCTCAAACCTGTTCTCTGCAGTATACAGATAAGGATTATACAAAAACACACGTACAAAAACTTTGTTTTTATCAATATCTAACACCTCCACCGCGAAAATGTGCACGTAACAGTAAAATTACACAATATGTACAAAAGTATTTACAAACATAATATTCAAATTAAGAAAATATATCCAAATGCAACTGATAACAGTATAAATCAATTTATACCAACAACTAATCTCTCTGGTGGTTTAATTTGACTGCGTGTACGTAATACCCTTTCATTAATTGAAGAATCACCCTCAATATGCCTGTCTGCCAAAGATGACCGTGGAATGATATCTACGGGCTTAGTACAAAAATCGTCTTTTTTAATTCTAATCTGATTTAAATGCCTTTTCCATGTCATTTCACAGCCATCCAGTTTAACTAAGTAAGAACGCTGCCCCTATCACTTGTACAATAACAGCAGGTTGCCAATTTTGTGTACCTTGTCGATAGTCACGAGCCCACACTTTGTCACCCTCGCTCAAAATTATATTCCTTTTTCCCGAGTACTTTTGTTGCATGGACTGGTGGCGCTCGACCTCTGTTTCCGTAGATGGATACATCAAATCAAATTTCGATCTTAATTTTCTGCCAAACATGAGCTTGGCTGGCGCTTCACCAGTTGTTGATTGTGGTGTGTTTCTATAGTGGAATAAGAATCTATGAATAATTAAATTTAAGTCAGATTCGCCATCAAATTTTGCTTTTTTAATCGCATTTTTCAAAATTTTGACAGCACTTTCGGCCAAACCATTTATTGCAGGATGGAATGGTGCACCCGTTAAATGACTTATGCCACTATATTGCAGGAATTTTTGAAATTCCTCTAACATGAATGCAGTAGCGTTATCTGACGTATGTTCTTTTGGCAAACCGAATCTTGAAAACGTTTCCCGTAATATTTTAATTACCGTTGCTGACGACTGATCGTTTGCAATAAAACATTCTATCCATTTCGTCGTCGAATCTTTTGAAATAAAGAAAGTTTTATTAAACAATGGGCCAAAAAAGTCAACGTGTATTCGCGTCCAAGGGTTTTTATGCCAAACCCACGGTATTATTAGTGTTGCTTTTGCAGAAAGCAAACTACTCTAGGTATGTGAATTAACTGTTCAATCAAATTTTGAAATATAGCAGGAGCACTCGTTATCCCATACGGTAATCTGGTATAAGCAAATAATCCCTTATGTGTAGAAATAGTTACCAATTTTTGGCAATCTTCAGATAACAGCACTTGCTGGTATGCTTCAGAAAGGTCAATTTTCGAGAATCTTTGCCCGCCTTGTAGCTGTGTGAATAAATATTCTACACGCGGTAACGGATATTTAACCGTTTTCAAGTCTGGATTTATTGTGACCTTAAAATCGCCACATATGCGAATTGAACCATCTGATTTTATAATTGGTACGATTGGTGTTGCCCAGTCTGACATTTCTACTGGAACTAACACTTTATTAGCCACCAAACGATCAATTTCCTTCTCAATTTTTGGCTTTAGTGCGAATGGTACCGGCCGTGCTTTAAAAAATTTTGGTGCGACATCCTCGTTAATTTGCAAGGTAATTTTACCCTTGTTAAATGTGCCTAATGAGTCCTCAAAAATTTTTGAATATTGTGAGCATAGTTTTGACACACCACTCTCATCAGCCTGGCAATATTTAATTTTTGCAATACCTAATCCTAACATATCTAAGCCATTTCTTCGTATTATTGGAGGTCCCCCATTTTTTATCACATAAACCTTTAGATCATATTTTTGATCATTATATTTTATATTTAAGATTGTCCAACTTACTGGTTCAAAAGTAACCCCTATGTAATCTTTTAAAAACAAATCATTTTTAAACAAAGCTTTATAAGAGAAATGATTTTTATAATAAAGGTTTTCTGAAATTGCAGCATCCGCTTCGAAATTTATCGGAACATTTTCAGCCAATAATTGTATATAAGTTGGTTTAACATTACCACTTGTGTCCGGATCGATATCATGGATGCAGAAAATACAGTCGTATCCTTCAGGATCTGTGGCATTGTCTCGTTCTTGCTCCACCAGGAAATTCTGCTGCACTTTTGCCTGCGAGCCGCACATTGGAGCCAAATGCTCCCTTTTCCCGCACTTATGACACTTGAAATTTTTGTACCGGCCCACCACAGAAATATGATTTTTACGTCCGCATACACTGCATTTTTCTCTGGAAGACATCGATTGGTACCTTGAGTATCTTTTACTGGAACTAGTTCCTCCATCGTGGAAACGATTCGACTGCTCACCAAAATTTTGGGATGGCTTCTGCTGCTGTCTTCCTTGTTGATGACGAGCTGAATTATATCTCGACCTGTTGTAATGTACTTCAGCTGGTTCTGATTTTGTTTGTGCTCCATTTCTGTATGAATTTTCATGTATCGCCGATTCCTTGGCCTTCGCAGTTGAAACTACTTTAGCAAAATTTACGTCTGCCTTTGACGCATCTTCCTCGAATAGTCTGTCCATGATTGCTGGATTACCTAATCCAGTGACGAAAATATCCCTCATTAAGGTATCAAGCATCGTTTCATTGAAACTACAAGTGGATGCCAAACTACGCACGCGTGCTGCCCATTGTTGTACGTTTTCAGTGCTATACTTTTTTGCCTTGTAAAAAACCAACCTTTCCGCAAATACAGATTTTACTGGTGTAAAGTACTCCTTCAGAATTTTTGTTAAATCCTTGTAGCTTTTGTTTTCAGGCAAATTAGGAACACATAAATTGCGCAGCAAGATGTATGTTTCTTCTGATAACGTGTTTAACAAAATGGCACGCTTCCTACAATCCTCATCAATATTGTTAGCCACAAAAAATTGATTAATTCTTTCGCTGAATACGGTGAAATCTGATGAACTATGATCAAAAGTACCCAAACTTCCCAAGAGACCGATGCACTGGGTTTTATTACTTTTGTCTTCTGGCATGGCACATAAAATTTTGTTTAACGTGCCTCTGTGTGATATATAAATTTGTACACTATCACAACTTGCGACGCCGTTTTTCTACCAAACGATGTTACTAACCTATGGTGTCAACCCAGATGTTCCAATGTAGTCCGCGTCCCGCCGCTGCAGTCGGAGAGTAGGGGGGTTCCAATATTTTTAACGATAACTATAGGCGCCACAAAATTTTACAATTCCACAGCGGACTACTCAGACGAAAATTTTGAAAAGCTACGATGGAAATCAAACACCAAAGCTCGGGTAGAAGCGTAGTTTAATTAACGAAAACTATGAGAGGTACAAGTAATGATAAAGAAATAATAAAGTTTGAACCTCAATTAGTTACTTAAGAATGATCGAACTTAAACCACTAATATGAGAGAATTTCGAACATATAACCAAAATGACACTTAACAATCAAAATTAACCCTTCCCAATGAGCACCACAACTATGTGCCCGGTCACCGAGTACCAGTAAATAACTACAAAATCTGTAAATCGCCCCTGTTAACTTCCGCACTGGCCAGCGCTTCGCATTAACGAGTGACGCAACAAAAACGAACGACGAACGAAAAATCGTTACAAACGATCGACAATATCGGTGATACCCGCAAGCAATAGCCCTGTGGCGTTACAGATAATATGAAATGATAAATGGAATCGAACTGAAGGTTCGATTGTAAAAGAAGGGTGATGGGACAAGCTATATACTCAAAATTCACTAGCGGAAGGCTCCTACAGCAATGTATACATGAGCTGAAGGCTCGCACAAGTTAAACAAAACAAATACACGAGCTGACGGCTCATACAAGATATTCCTCCACACCAAGGGTCGCCAGCTACTAGGGTTGAATCTTCCTAACCGGAAGGATGGCAGCGTAAATTCCCAAATCCAATCCCAAGTGATCAGTCCCAACTACGATTCTCAACTTCTCCAATCTTCAAAAGCTATCCAGACAGGAATAAGGCCCAGATGTCAATCACACGAACGAAGGCGAAGCGATAGCAATATCGATAAGTATACAATAAGATAAGATGAGAACCGAAAAGGAAAGAAAAGAAAAGAGCCCTAAAATATTAAGGAGGGTATATATAATACTCGTTCGATTAATTAGTATTTTACTCACTATAGTTGGTGTGCGGCTTTGATTGCAGAAATAGAAATAGAAAATTCGTGGCAAATCTTCTCGAAACCCAAAATCCCAAAATGGTCACGTGTGGATGTTCAATAATGCAAAATCAACCATTCAGCCAATTCCAAAAGCCCAACTTACATCCACACGCCCAATTGAAGATTTTCCAAGCGGATCCCACTATGGTAACCAATCGATGGTCTATTTACTTAAAAAAATCTTCCCAAAAATCGACAATACCACGTTCTCACATTCAATTCGCAACAGGTCAAAATACCAAAAGGGAAGAAGAAATTCTTTCTGCTGTCAAGTGACTCGCTCAAAATCTACGCGCAAGCGTTAGGCTTAACGGCGGAAGTGTCTGCAGTACCGATGATCACACCCAAGCAAACAAGGACTAAGCAACAACTAATAATGGTTTCAGGTTCACTGTGTACAACGAGAAGCCTATGCGCCAGGCGTGAGCGACTGACAAAATATGAATGTTACAAACTTCACTATTTTCCTCGTCGCCACTGTTAGTTAGAGGAATTGCAAATAAAAGACTAATATTTAGCAACAGAATTTACTGCACTCCAGCTTACAAGTCTTCTCTAAAACTGTGTATCTCAAACCTGTTCTCTGATATCAGGCTCTGCTCTGGTGCACAAAGCACGCTGCAAATTACCTAGGGAAGAGTCAAACAACACTGCATCAGAGCCTTGACAGTTTCTCTTCCTTTTAATGTTAGGTTTGAGTTTGGTTGGTGATCATGTTTACGAATTCAAATCTAGAATGAAACGTTTGAAGGCACATGTCTTGTATCTTTTTATTTCTTGGTACACGTTCCGGTTGTATCCACTTTCTGTGCTCTACTGAATAGGTATTTTCATTTAGTTTGCGTTACTAGGTTATAATTCTAAAGTTACTTTAATAAGTACCATTCTTTAAAGATTTGGTTGCAGTTAATATTTAAGTATTAAATTACATACTTTAATATTACAGTACAAATGTTATTTTGTTCTGGGTCTTTATTTCTTGGTATTAGTCCGCAGGTGCCTCCCTAACATTAGTTAACATAAGTTTAGTGTTAGGAATTACATCCCAATACAATACACTGCATGCATGTTGCATGCAGTACATAAACTGTTTGTAAACCAAGCAACAAAAAAAAATGAATTATTATTGATAAAAAAAAATAGATATATGTCAAGATAGAATTGTAAGTAAAAAAAAAGGAAATAAAAGAATTAAAGAAATACAGTCCACTTCATCATCATTACCAGCGGAAAGCGTATTTGGTAAACTAAACGCGAATCCCAACATAATGGTCCATTACGAGCCGGATATCCGAAACCAGTCAGTGGTATCTGCACAAATCAGCATTTAGAAGCATCCCCAGGAGCAGCCAAATTCCCAATCAAGCGGCAATAAGCTCTCCTTCAAGTAGTCAGCAAAAGGCAGCAAGCTTAACAAATATATCCTTTACCCAACTTCAGCGCTTAGCACTAAAGACTACATTTCAGTTAAGCAAATTATCAAGACACCTACCAGGAGCAGGTATCTTAACAGTAGATTCATCAAAGCGAGTTCATCTAGAAGCAGCATACATACGTCGGGGTTTTGGAATACAAGGGTGTGGTGGTCCCATCAACACACAAGGATACGAACACATCAAGTACAACTACAAGCGGACCCCTGTGAGAGACATTCTCCTTCACAAGAAGATGCCACCCAAGGAACCTTTGGAGGCAAGAACACTTCAAGCCTCTCTTAAGAATATTATTAGGCAAGTTAGTTCATTTAAAAATAATCTGCCAAATTCTGATCAACTATCAATCACTGAAACTGTCATAGCAAAAATCAAAGTAAAATTAGAATTAATCAGACCTCTCTATGAAAAATACAATACTATAATAACAAAGTTATCAATTTTTGATGTGAACGTTCCCCCTTGTGAAGTTAACCAATTTGAAGAGGATTATGTGACCTCAATTGCATTGGCTGAAACAATTCTTGATGACTATAACACCAAATTTCATCAGTCACACTATGGTACACCTAACAACGTAAATGCAATTCCAAATCAAAATAGTATCAATAATTTGAAACTAGCACGTTTATCATTGGAACCATTTGATGGAAATTATAAAAACTGGGTACCTTTTAGAGATAGCTTTCTTTCTTTAATCCACCACAATCCCGTTTACTCTGATATAGAAAAGTGTTTTCATCTTAAGAATGCGTTGACCAAAGATGCGCTAACCACTGTTGAAAATATACAGTTGTCAAGCGAAAACTATGCCATAATATGGGATCTTTTAGAAAAAAGGTTCGAAAACAAGTATTTGTTAGTTAACAGTCACATTAAATACATCATGGAAATACCACCGATTACTAAAGAATCCCATATTGTGTTAAGAAACATTCATGATGTTCTAAACAGTCATTTACGTGCTCTTAAGAATTTACAAATACCGATAGAATCTTGGGATGTTCTTTTAGTATACATAATTTCAAATAAATTTGACATGAATACTAAAAAGGCATTTAGCGAATATACTTTTCGATCTGAATTACCAACTATTGAAGAGTTAAACGAATTTTTATTGCACCGCTGTAAACTACTGGAACAGTTCCACAACTTTAAACCTACCGACTACCAAATACAGAAATCAAAACCTATTAGCCAAAACCATGCGTCTACTATAATTTCACCTTGTATTGTATGCAGTCAACATCATCCAATTTATAAGTGTCAGATATTTTCAGGCTTTGATATTAACACAAAACAAGCTCTTGTGAAAGATAAAAATCTATGCACAAACTGCCTAAAACGTAATCATAAAGTCACCGAATGTAAATCAATACATTTGTGTGCTATTTGCGGTGAAAAACATCACAGTCTTCTTCATATTGCCCATACCGTAGAACAATCTGAACCTCAGCTTTCCACACAGCAACCAAACACAGAAAACTCTAGTGTTAATATTGTTTCAGAACCTTCTAACAGATTTCAAATAATACTATCAACAGTTCAAGTTCAAGTGAAAGCTTTAAATGGTGATACTTTAACAGTAAGAGCTCTATTAGATAATGGAAGTCAAAGCAATTTAATATCAAAAGCTTTATGTGACAAACTGAAACTACCAATTACAGGCATTCAACACGTAATTTCCGGAGTCTGTTCAAATGTTACAAATGTTTCAAAATCCATCAATGTAGAAATAAGCTCAAATTCTTCATCATTTAAAAGACAGATATCTTGCTTTGTATTGCCGAAAGTTACAAATCCTTTGCCAAATTATACTTTTAATAGAAATGAAATAGTTATTCCAAAGGGATATCACTTAGCCGACGAGGATTTTAATGTCTCGAAACCAGTTGATTTGCTGTTAGGATGTTCCGTATTCTGGGATATCGTGGGATACCGGAGAAAGCAGTGTAAAAACATTATACTTATAGAGACCAAGTTTGGTTGGACAATCACAGGCTTTGCACGCCAACCGACCTACGACAACAATTCATGCCTTAATTACTCGCAATGTTTTCTTCTACACAGCAAAGAAAGAGACCTACTTGATAAGTCTTTATCACAATTTTGGCTTCTTGATGAACCTATGATTAAATCTCCTTTGATGTCAGCAGAGGAACGACAGTGCGAAGAGTACTTTCTTAAAACGCTTTCCAAAGACACTTCTGGTAGGTTCATCGTGCACATGCCGTTGAAATCAAATATTTCTGAACTCGGTAATTCCGAATATTTGGCCAAGCGCCGCTTTTATAACTTGGAAAACAAGTTAAACAAGCACCCAACGCTAAAATCTGCTTACACTGAATTTATGAATGACTATTTATCCCAGGGTCACATGTCTGAGGTCCCTTTAAACAGTGTTTCAGAATCATGTTACTTGCCACATCACCCTGTAGTTCGTGAACAATCTTTAACTACTAAAGTAAGAGTTGTTTTTGACGCTTCCATGAAAACTCATACCGGAAAATCTCTTAATGATATAATGATGGTAGGCCCTGTGGTTCAAAGTTCATTATTTTCGATTTTGTTAAGATTTCGCCTACATAATTTTGTTATTACTGCTGACATTAAACAAATGTATCGACAAATACTAATACACCCTGAACAAAGACAGTTACAACAAATATACTGGCGCAGTGAGCCAGAACAGTTGTTAAAATGTTATCAACTCAACACCGTGACTTACGGCACTGCTAGCGCACCCTATTTGGCCACCCGATGTTTACATCAAATTGCAATTGAACACCTTGAATCCCATCCTGTAGCTAGTAAAGTTATTGACAGTGACTTTTATGTCGATGATTTATTAACTGGTGCAAGCACAGTGCAACAACTTAGCTGTTTAACCCAAGAAGTAATGAATTTACTTTCAGCCTCAGGTTTTGAACTCAGAAAGTTTTTATGCAATGCTCCATCAGTTCTAGATAATATAGCCATACATTCAAAGAATGATAACAATTTTCAGGTTTTACAGCTTGGCAAAAATGAGAGTAACAAGGTTTTAGGGCTCAAATGGAACCCAACAAATGATACTATTCAATACGATATCAAGGAATCATCATTTAAAAACACATTTCCCAGCAAACGAGAAATTTTATCAACAATAGCAGCGGTCTACGACCCTCTTGGGCTTCTAAGTCCCATAATAGTAAAGATAAAATTCCTAATTCAGTCTCTTTGGATTGAAAAGTTGGGATGGGATGATACCCTACCAACTAAATTTCATAAGATTTGGGATGAGTTTCACAAAGAATTACACATACTTAACCACTTAGCTATCCCTCGTCATTCTATTTCAAAGCAAACTAGTCAGTTAGAAGTGCATGGCTTTTCAGATGCAAGCGAGAGAGGTTACGGTTGTTGTATCTACCTTAGAAGTATTTCTTCTTCTGGGCAAGTGCTAGTTCAGCTACTCTGTTCAAAATCACGTGTAGCTCCTTTGCATAAAACTACTCTACCTCGCCTTGAACTATGTGCTGCTTTGCTGCTAGCCAGATTCGTCAGTTTAGTGGTTACATGTATGAATACTAACATTCAAAATATAGTTTATTACACTGATTCTGCTATTACTCTGTCTTGGATCGGTTCAGATTCGTACAAGTATAAAACATTTGTAGCTAACCGAATTGCAGAAATTCAGTCACTTTCATCAGTTAAAGACTGGATGCACATTGAATCCAAAAATAACCCTGCTGATTTAATAAGTAGAGGCACCAGTCCTTCCTGCTTATTAAAAAATAATTTTTGGTGGCACGGTCCATCATTCCTCTCACAGAGAGAATTTCATCCACCTTTATTTAATGGTGGTCATGAATATGACTCGCACACTTTGGAACTGAAACCCGAGCATAGCAGTGTAACTACTCATATTACTAATACAGAATTAACATCGGAAATATTCCATTTATATTCATCATTACATAAGCTTATACGTTTTACAGCATATTGTTTACGTTTTAAACACAATGTCTTCGTCAAAAAAGAACGAAACAATCTTAAATGTACTCAAAATGTTGGCACGTTGTCTGTTGCAGAACTAAATGACGCTTTATACAAATTAGTTCAGATAGCACAGTCAGAATGTTTTCAATCCGAAATTTTACAACTGCAAAGAAATGGTTCAGTTTCATCTAAAAGTAAAATCTTAAAACTAAGGCCTTTTTTGGACCAAAATAATATCCTTAGAGTAGGTGGTCGTTTACAAAACTCACATTACAGCTACAGCAAGCAGCATCCAGCTCTTCTTCCATATCGTCATCATCTTACTAAACTTATCTTTGAAGCAGAACATTTACGGTTACTTCATTGTGGACCACAGACTTTATTAGCAGCAGTTAGGGAACGTTTCTGGCCGGTCAGTGGAAGAAATTTAGCAAAATGGGTCTTTCAAAAATGCATTATCTGTTTCAAAGCAAATCCCCCAAATCAACAAGCTCCATTAATGGGAAACTTGCCAGCTTGTCGCCTATCATCCACCTTTCCTTTTGCTAATGTAGGAGTGGATTACTCCGGACCTTGCTTAATCAAGGACCGAAAACTTCGTAACTCTAAACTGATAAAGGCATATATCTGCATTTTTGTTTGTCTCACGACGAAAGCAATACATATAGAATTAGTAACAGAATTAACTGCTCAAGCATTTATCGCAACATTTAGGCGCTTTATTGCCAGAAGGGGTTTACCACAAGCAGTTTATAGCGATAATGGGACGAATTTTGTAGGAGCACATAATGACATAAAAAAATTAAATAGTTTTCTTCGCAACAATAAAAATCAGGACATTCTTGTAAAATACGCCCAAACACTTAACATTCAATGGCACTTTATACCTCCTAAATCACCACATTTTGGTGGCATGTGGGAAGCTGGGGTGAAGTGCATGAAAGGTTATATAAAGCGTATTGTAGGAACCGCAAATCTAAATTATGAAGATTTTCAAACTATCTTGTATCAAATCGAAGCTATTCTAAATTCAAGACCCATTCATCCAATGTCATCAGAGCCTTCTGACCTAAGTGCTTTAACACCTGGTCATTTCTTAATTGGACGGGCCTTAACTTCCTTACCTGAACAACTGCAGACAGAAGACACTCCAGATAATAGACTAAACAAATTTCAAAGGCTGCAAAAGGTCATTCTTATAATTTGGAAGAGATGGAGCAAAATTTATGTCTCAGAATTACAACAACGCACGAAATGGTACACAACCAATGCCCAATTAAAGGTGAATTCATTAGTATTAATAAAAGATGACAACTTGCCACCTTTAAAATGGCTGCTAGGAAGAGTTGTGGAATTACATCCAGGACGAGATAATGTTGTCCGCGTAGTAGAAATTAAAACTTCTAGAGGTATCATCAAAAGAGCAGTTAATAAAATAGTAGCATTACCTATATCATAAATAAATACCTAGATACACCTGATACAATACACATAATTTTTATTATCATTACATTGTTCAGCCTTTGTTATTCTGTTTTCTTGAAAGCTGAGCTTTCAAGGGGGGCCGGCATGTTAGGAATTACATCCCAATACAATACACTGCATGCATGTTGCATGCAGTACATAAACTGTTTGTAAACCAAGCAACAAAAAAAATGAATTATTATTGATAAAAAAATAGGTATATGTCAAGATAGAATTGTAAAAAAAAGGAAATAAAAGAATTAAAGAAATACAGTCCACTTCATCATCATTACCAGCGGAAAGCGTATTTGGTAAACTAAACGCGAATCCCAACATTTAGGTAAGTTAGGTTCAAAAACAGCATTTCTCAACCTTGTTTATTATTATTTCTGTTACTATTATTATTATTATTATTATTATTATTAATATTATTATTATTATTATTATTATTATTATTATTATTATTATTATTATTATTATTATTATTATTATTATTATTATTATTAATGGGTTACTGAACATTATAAAATGTTTATAGATAACTACCTATTTAAGTTTTAAGGAATAAAGGAAACAGGCTAACAATAAAATAGCAAAGAAAGGTAACTTGTTTTCTAAATTAACATTAATTGAATCTGGCGCCACATTTGAAATATTCTTTAAGAGTTCCCACTATAGCGAAAATCATTGTGGCGATTTAGGTACATAGTATGAAGTTAGTATTATTATATTTTGCTACGTTTTGGTGATGACACTTTTATCACACACTTTTAGTTGATACAAATTTTCACATTCTGCTTACAGCTTTTCAGCAAAAAATTGAACCGGTTTTATACCTTTCATATAAAGCGACTGGATAACCATCACACAGGAGCAGTGATGGGCGTTTACGCGTAAATTATAATTTTCTACGTAACATGCGTAGAAAATGTAGATAAAGTACTTTAGCGTAGATTTTGAGTAGAAAATGTAAGACGAGTATATTACGGCTAAAGTGTAGTAAGTAGATATTAAAACTAAATGGAAATTAGTTTGGTTCTAATTTTCATGTTTCCTTGTGCCGAGTTCCACAAAATTTTTGAAATTTAGTACAGGTTTGCTGAATATCTGTATTACAAACTTACATAACATATTTTAATATGTCATCCAAACGGTTTTCTTACTTCTTTTGGACGTAAAAGGCAAAGCATATATTTCGAAATCTACTTCTATGGCTATATTAGCCATATTTCTGAGAGGCCCATTTTTAGATACTATAAAATTAGGAACCGTTATGCTTCACATACGAGTTGATTTTAAGTATTTTCTGCAAATATCACCTGCCACTTGCTTCTTTATATTAATATGTCCAGTAATAGGAACTGCTTGTATATCCTGCCAATATAGCACAATAAAATTGACCTCCGATTAGAAATGTTGAGGTAAAAGAAAAAGGGCAGCGTTTGAAACTGTCAGTTTCCGTTTATAGAGAAGAAAGACAATCAAATTTACAGACATTGAGGAATCCACTTGGCTCATTGTAGCTCCAATGTGCTTTTGACGACACACTCATACAGCATACTCAGGTCTTCTGGCCGTAATACCCAAAGAAGTTGTTGTTTAGACATTTATCTCGTTAACTTAATTACAACAGGGTAATTTTTGTATTTCGTTTATTAAAAAAAATAAAGATAATACTAAAATTGAGCAGTATTGTTGATAAACACCATAAAAACGCCAAATATTCCTAGATTTTTGTCTATCTACACAATGCTATTTTCTACAGTAGACTTTTAAAGTAGAATATTACATAGTTTACGCGTAGAAAACAGCGTAATCTACATGGCGTATTCTACGCGCCCATCACTGCACAGGAGAAACACACCTTATACTAACAGAATAACACACTCCTTCGAAGTACATATAAACACACGTGCGCAACCGCACGTAAGCGCCAATTTGCCTGGATATCCAAAATACTTTTGAAAATTGGTTAATTATTCATGGAAAGATACGGTCAGTGGCGCATATTGTCATAATTACATGTGGTTTACCAACACAGATGAGACAGATACATTTGGATGAAACAACTAACTTACCATTGTAAGAACACTCTCTTTAGGGTCATTAATATAGCATCTGCTTATGTAGTATGTTGTTTTGATGTAGTAATAAAGCTTTGCTAACATTCAACATCCTTTAGGTTTTATACAACTAATTTTAAACTCCTATACTTACTAAAGTTGGCAAGATTCAAATTTAGACTGACTCCATAAAATACTTTAGATACAGTTTTGTTTGATGCAACGTAAACGTATGCTTTACCACCACAATTGATTTAGTGTTTAGGACCTATGGACTGAAGGCTATTAAATTAGTACTGTAGCCATACCTCTCGAAATGGTGCTGTTGCACTGAGCTAGAGGATAATTAAGTTTACAACAAAAAGTGTTTTATACCTCATCTTTATACATAATTCACAGGTGTAGTTCAAGAGACGCCTATACTTCTTTTCGATTTCTTGCTATCCTTTAACTTGAATGCGAGTATAAAACATACGCTGTATTTAAAACACATATTGTGGGACCAACTATGAAAATTCTTGGATTGAAAGCTAGGGGAATCAAGCTTTAGTACGAATATTGACATTAAAATGTTTGATTTAAGGATGCACTTAGGGTATCCTTAATGGTACTAAAAATTTGCATTAAAGGTTAATCATATTAACCCAAGTCAGCTTTAAATAGCTTCCAAGTTTACTTTGAAGTAGCTATATGCGCTAGGTAATTTCATTCTTATGATGTACACATCATGTATCTTTAGTAATTCTGCTATGCATATTATGGTAATTTCCGCCCTATTTTGGAAAAAAATCACAATCCTTATTAAAATATGTAGTGTGTTTGTCTTGAACAGCTAATTTGTTGTTATTCATATTATTTTGCTCGTAAACAATCATCGTAAACAACCCTATGGAAAACAGTTCATAGGTATCAAATAAGTGGTCAGCAAACTGGCTTTTCCCCTTCCATCCACTTTCCCGGGATTCCGTTGTTTCTGTCATATGGTAGGCAATAGTTTTATAATGTCGAAAATGCTTATCTCTAACGTCTACTGAAACCGACCTTTGAAGTAACTATCTGGAATGGACTAAAATAATACCAAAAATTTCCCAAGTTTTAAAAACTTTTAAAGACATAGATCGATGTTACATATTAAATATGTTTGTTCTGAATTAAGTACTCCTTACCTCGCTACTTATACCGCGGAATTTGAAAAATGTATAATAACAGCTTCACGTTCGGCCTATTACACTGTTACACAAAGCGAATTCTCTGAAACTCGTTAAAAGTTAGTAAAATACACGACCACAAGGTACGTGTTACAACACAAACTATATTATTTCGACATCTTACAGCTAATTTATTATGGCTTAAGACACTTGACGGGACCGCATTTGGGACTTTTTTCAGAGGCAGAAACAAAGTTAAGTACACTAAACTGACGGATCTGTGGGCAGGAAACTTTTATGCGACAAAAGTAACAGTTAGGTATTACCATACAACTGTAACAAAAAACCACTAACGTCATGTTTTAAAACTGGTTGGCAAGTCGGATAAGCTGAACGGAAGCACAACACGAAACTAGCATTCCGAAGTGGCGTTTCCCTGTGCTGAGCAAACACAATGGCAGGTCGCCGGGGATCTGTTCCGCAATCCTTGAAATCCTGAATTTGGCAGCACTGAAATACGTCCGAAATTACCATAATGTGGAACGAACAATGCCAGGAATTTCGGAAATGAGTTTGTTTTTCTCGAAACTCTCCCTAATCTGGCTTTCATTTCCAGTTATAGTTTTATACGAAGTCTAATTTGCATTCAAGTAGGCGTTCCTTTTTTCATTTGGGCTGATTTTCTGACGCAAGCAGATGGTCGACCCTGTGTCGTCAGCAGGCTAGCGTGTCAGCGAAAAGAGATTAATTCGGGTTGTCCGAAATAATAAATTAATAAGGATTAGCATTAACATGCCAACAGCTGACTCATAAAAATTCACCAGAAAGCGAATTATCTGCTTTATCAATAATTTAATAAGAGGTCTGTGACCTCACGTAAACGATTCTTTTACTGTCTGTTAACAAAATCATATCATCTTATTAACTCTTAACACTTATTAAGTACCAATTTCTCGATCTTCGTGCCTATAAAACGATTAAAATACAGGCAGACGCACTTTTGAAGTATTTAATCAGAACTGATTAATAATTTTAATTGTGTGGCCTACAAATTAGGCTCCGTATTTTAATCGTACTGTCATATTCTAAAATGCAAAGCACATGTATCCTTTATAAATATAATGTAGCTCCAGAAATTTAAACTAACAAATTGCTGATAATTTATAGGAAAATATGGGTAATTATTTTTCAATGGCTATTTAGCCTGACAACTTAAACTTTTAAAAATATTTGGTTGAGTGCTACGAATTCCACTCCAAATAAACAAAGCTTTTGAATATATTTAAGGAAATTTGCCTTTTCAGGCTGACAGTGATCGCGTAAGGACCGAGTGAGGAAGAAAACGAACAAACAAATCTAGATTTGGGCAGTGGGTTTCAAAGATAATATAAAACATTGGAACATCATAATACACTTTTCGCAGTAAAATATTATAACACCAATAATGAGGGATTACGTTCCAGCTGAGGTCTCTTTAGAAAATACCTACAAACAGGTCATAAATTKTTCCAAATGCACGGCATTGCTTTAGTATCGGATTTAGCCCACTTGAATAAGGGTTAAGCGATTTATTATAAATTCTGCTTAAATCCTAATAAACAGTTACTTATGCACGTAAGAAAACAAATATATGTAACGCATGTTATTCAAATTCATATTTAAAACTTTTCTAAACGGTAACATATCTTCTTTCCTAACAGGATGATAGTTTCCGGAGCTGGAACGGTTTGTAAACGACCCTAATTATGCAATTTTCTGGTAGCGGCAGGTGTCTGCAGTAAACCTGTTGTGAAAGCGTATGATTTCTACGCAAAGGGACCCCCAGTGTAACCTTATACCAATTGGAAGACTGGCAAATATGGCGACGCAGCAAAGAATAATAATGTTGACTGACTAGTGCATAAAAATATAACGTAGTAGTTGCGTATATATTTTTTTTCAGAATAAGTGACTATATACACAAATATACAAGAGAGGTAGCTAGTAGAAATTTGAAATTGATACCTACAGGTTATTGATACATTGATACGCATAGGTCAGAATTGCTGGATGCAAGGGTTAAATAGAGCACCAGGCAGGAGCGCCGGCTMTTAGAAAWCCCTGTGGGTGCTCATGCTAACATAATCGTGAAAACCGTATCTATGAACCCGACAGAAATATGCGTGATATAAATAGAAGGATACATAAGAGGGAAAAAAGAGATAAGTACAAAAATGCTAGATTTGTTCTAATGCCTTGTTGGTACCAACATTATGAATATAAACTGTGTATCAGTATATAAAATTCACTACAGAACGAGAGGTAGAATGTGGACACCAAAGTCATACGAAAAAATAATAAAATAATATTGGATTGGTACCGGAAACCAGCTTCATCGGGCAGGTATATAAACTACCTGTCAGATCATTCGACATGAATTAAAATAAACTTTGTAAAACAGATGAAACATAAAAATTATTAAAATATCACATTCAGAATTTATTGAGAAAAATTTAAAATTTTTATTGATACACAATTCATACCCGAAAACGATGATAAATAAAATATTGTATTCTACTACTGATTTATCAACACTTCATGTAACACAAACACGCTGACGGTGAATAAAGGTGGTATGCAGGGTGACGTGAGGCAGAGGGTAAATCATGATCATATGGTTGACAATAACCGACAAACAGTAGAACAGAGAAGGTATGGATCCCTACGAAACATTACTGGATTGACAGCAAAATTAATCAAAACGTTTAAAAATGAAAACATTTAAATTGCAATTAAGAACAAAAAGAATGACTCAACCCTACTCACAATACTAAAATCAAAAATATCTACCAAATATCAAGCAAATGTTATATGCTGTCTGGAATGTGGGGATTGTGAAGATAAGTATACATAGGACAGACATCACAATGGAAGGTTAATACTAATAGATCGATCCTCCACAAAAGTGAAACAAAGGGATAGATACTCACTTACAAAACACATAGTAGTAATCAACAATGCGCATCATATTAACTGGAATAATGTCAAAATTTTGGATAAAGAAAGTAATACAAACAAGAAATTAATACATAATGGTTTACATAAATCAAAATATCAATGCAATAAATAAAAAATCAGATATACAAAAACTGAGCAACATTTTACACGTACTTGCTTTCAGAAGAAATTCTAAAATAAGGTTTATTGGGTGGGTTTGAGTAATCCAGCAGCACTGTAGGCGTTCTAACTTGATAAATTTGACCAACCAGTTCGTTTTTATATATGTGATACGTAAGTCTGAATTTATGGTACATATCGATTAAGCAGTTTTTAATTTGTTTGACATGTGTATTCTTGATCTTTTATTATCGGTGTGACATGTGAGTTGTTTCTAATCTTTTATTAATGGTGTATTAAATTTAATATAAATGACTAACAGGGATTCAAAATCACGTAAAGTAAAACAGTTACATATTTTAAGCTGTGGAATGATGTCTATTGGGTCGTGGGTGCTCCGCACCCACAATTTACCTCTCGTGGGTGGTGGAGCCCTCGAGCACCCATGGAGTCGGCGCCCCTGGCACCAGGTGTATAGCGACCATTGTTTGGCAAATGGATAAAAGAGGCAATGAAGTAGCCGAAAAAAACACTATAGTATGCGAAAGAGAAACGTTGTGGCACAATTTAAACAGACAAAGGAAAGCAACGAACACGTTATTGAAATTATAACACAAAATAGCAAACAAGTGAAGGAATTGGGGAATTGATCAAGGAAGCAAAAAGGGCAACATAGGAAAAGATTTGTACAAATATGGAAGTTGACATCGCACCTAACCAGAAATTAACCTATAAGAGTCTTAAACAACATAGGAAACGAAAAGAAGTATGTAACAATTTAATAAGTAGAAGGCATTTTGAGCCGAGATGAAGAAACAGCCACGACAGAAGGTAGAATTGGCCGCAAATGTTTAGATGAACAAAACGGTACATTACCATAACGTATAGATCATGTGAACATAAAAAATTAAAGACAACAGTGTACTATAAAATCCCACAAGATATGGTAAAATACATAGGAACGGTTTGCAGTAAAGTTAAGTTTTGATATCGGGAAATCCGATAAATAGTGTAGGTGATTTAACTTAACTTACCTCTATAGGGTTAGTTTCGCGTAGTAAATCCTTGCGAAGATGGCAAACTTTACGGGCATCTTAAATAGATATTTGCAACTTTATAAGATAACCCACACAGTCCGTGGATACACGTGGCTTGGATAAACTACTTGTAAATTCGCCAAGGACCGTACAGCTTTTGATATTAGCGGTTTAGATGATTATCTTTGCTACTTATTGAAATTAACTAAAATGTGTCAGGCAATGTGAAATGCTTTGCCGACCTATTCAGTTATGGAGCAATTGCGGTATGCAATTATTATTATTATTATTATTATTATTATTATTATTATTATTATTATTATTATTATTATTATTATTATTATTATTATTATTATTATTATTATTATTATTATTATTATTATTATTATTATTATTATTATTATTCTGACAGACGCTGCCCGTCAAAAACTTAAAATGTACAAAAATGCAAGCCACGCAGCACAATATAATGTACTTTCACCGTAAAAGTTCTGAGATCTCACGTAAAACCGTCATTATTTTTAGTCAGTGTCTATGGAAGCACCTATTCAAGAATGCTGTTCCTAATTAGTTATCTACCAACATTTGTAGTGACCATATCAATATCAGACATCTTTACTAAATCTATGTTCAATTAGAAGTATTTGAAATAGTAGATTATTAAATGAGGGTTGCAACTCATTGAATAAAGATGGCTAATATAAATGATGGCAGAAAACTACTTAGGAAATAATTTATGACAAAGTTGTTGATAGTTGGTTTTGGTGGGATCTCACTTGTTTTTGTAGGTAGTCGTTTTCGTGCAATATTTTTTGTACGTCAGATGCGTATTTCCTAAATGCCCACTTCCTGTGTCTGCTGGTTTTTCTCAGACGCTTTGATGTAATATTTCTTGACAAATCTGGGCGGTAAGTGATTGGCCGATTCCTGAACTTTGATATTACAGAACTCGACATTAGATGTATCCTCCTAGACTTCGTTACTCTCGAAGTGCCACTTACGCTTCCTTTATAAGGTAAGCACTAACTTCTAGAAGTACCTTAAGTTTTGATGATCGGTGGGAGTATCAGTGACAAAATTAAAAAAACTTTGACTGGCAATAAATAGTTCTTCTTGGTTACTAAAGATTCAGGATTCTAGCTTTATCTACAACGAAGTTACAGGAGAGTCGAAAGTGCCCTTAGTGGCTTCGAGGGAAGGCATTGATAAGCAACAGCTCGCGTTCAAATTATTGTTGGGAACTGCATCTCTGTGTGTCAAACGCTTCACAGATTGATGCTTCATTTATCAATAATTCATATAGACTTATTGGCGAAGACACAACAAAATGCCTAAATCCTAATTTGGGCTGGTCCACTTTCTGTAGTAAGTGAAAATATTCGCATATGACATCAATCCATAGGCTACCATACCATTTAAGCATTTCAGGTTAAAGAAGAAAAAAAAACTAATTACGGAGTCGAGGAGTGCCAGTATCAAAATTTAGAAAATATCCACTACAGTGTTTTCAAACATTAACATGATAATAATAGTATAATTACTATCTAACAGACGGTGTAGTTCAGTAGTAACAGCATCATAAAGCTTTCAGTCTTCCGCTATGCTATCAGGTAGAAACTATGAACATGGTGTTGAAATGCCACGTAGCAGTGTTTAATAAAAGTAGAAGCAGGTAAAAATCTAGTTGTACTTACCGGTGTAGTAGATGCTGTGTAATGTCTTTCGAACGAATTTAAAGATAGTTTTCTTAAATCCGTTGGTACATGATTATAACGTTACAAATGTTATATCATTGGGAAGTAGAACTTCTGTGCAGGCTAAGTTTATAACCAAGTTGTCGATTTCGCCATGAAATCCAATTTGATTAAATAAATATAATGGAGTCTGACTTATGATATGGCGTGCAAAATGCATCCACATCGAAGTGCTAGACCTGATTCCATATTAAGCCATATAATTAATTTCAATTTATAGACAAGATATAGATGCCCCCCCCGCGAACATCAAAGACAAACCTAAGAAGACAAGACAAGACAATAAATGCGGCTGGCGTAGTTACTATTTTTATTTTATTGATATTTTTTTTAACTAAAATAATTTCTTTGGATGGCAGACGTTACATGTTCAGTAAACCTGAATTACTACCCATAACAAAAGATTAATTTCCTACATTCTGTAATATTTAAAGCTGTATCACTTAATTACTTCCACATCCAACGGATGGGAAGTATTGTATCGCGAAAAAAAATTCAAAAATTTGTATGTGCTCAAGCGCTTTAAAATGGTCAAAATTTTAAAAATAAAACAAAATTAGACCAAAAAATGTTCTTGTCTGTGTCTGTGGTTTTGTGTGTGGACGCCATAACTTTCGAKAGACAACATATGAACTTGAAATTTGGCATACATATAAAACCCAACCATACAAAGCGACCTATTGTTTTTGGGGTAAGTAGGATATCGGAAAGGGGGCGAAATTGAGAAGTAACTTTTTGCAAAAAAATAATTTTTTTTTTCGTTTCAGTATGTGATTAGTATTATAATTGCGAGTATTATTCGTCGCTATAAATTTTCAATGCAGCAAACTGTTTAGAAGATAGCAAAAAAACGTCCCTTAAAAAACTGTTTTTCCTAAATATCTCCGAAAATACTTAATATATTTAAAAATTGAAAATACCATCAGATAGGAAATAAAATTTCTCAACAGCGCTTTAAAAAAATCCAAAATTTTGACACTTTCAAAATATTTCCAAAAAACGTATTTTGGACCCTATCAAAACGATTTTTTTTAATTTTTAGTATTATATAGAAAATCAAATTTCTGATCGTAAAGCACTCTTGCATTTTTTTTGTTGATTTAATAATTTTGGAGTTATTGGAAAAAAAACGATTTTACAAATTTATGAATTTTTGCTATCACGAGAACCGTTTATCTTAGAAAAAATGTGTACAGATAAAAAATGCTCAAAATTGATTACTGATCGTATAGTATAAGAAATAAAAGCGTAAATGTCATTTTGACAATTGGATGTGGAAGTATTGATTCAATTTGTAACAGTATTTTTGATTTGGCCTATTATTGATAACTTATTTTCTAACATTAGAAATATTAGCTCTGCCAAAAAGAATTATTATCTTTTTCATTTTCTGGTATCTCAGATAAGTCCATAGTCTTTAGCAATGTTAGCATAAGCGTCGAAATCATTTACCATGTGGATAGTAAAAGAATAACGCAGCTGAATATAATTGGCATACAAATTATATAAAATTTATACCTTACAAGAAGCATGCGTGTAAATCCCTGAGGAATATCCGATATTAGCTCTGTAGAATACGAGTAGGTGTTATCGAAGTGTACTGTTTTCATTATGTTCTTAAAGTAGTAGTACATTAGTGCTTGCGTTTTTCTGTGTAAGCCCAATATACTGTAAAATTTCCACCTTCGGAAAGTGTGTAAGGATCAGCAGTACTTTGTTTTCATTAGGTGGACACTTTCTTCAAAAGTGGTATCCCATAGTTGAAGCCAACTGTGAATCCCAACTGACAATGTGAAATAATATCGCATCTTTGGACATGCATTAATAGTTGTTTTTCAAAAATTTTCTCGCGTATTTTTGCCATTGCTGGTAAGATGGAATACTTATAAAGTGAGCTTTTCCACATAATTGGGGAAGTTGTCACTAAGTATTACTAAAAAATATATTATGTACTATTATTGTACTGACAACAGCAAAATCAAATTTTATAAGTAGCATTTGCAGCCAGCTGCATTTGAATTAATGAAAAATACTAATGACCCTTTTTTCGTTGGTAAATCAGAGTTCAAGGGTCGCGTTAATGTAATAAGCTTATCTGTGAGCATTTATTAGATCTACATTAGAAACAAAGTTTTTGTTAGGAATAATAAAACAGAACTTATTTTATCCTCATATGTCTGAATTAACTTTACTAGATTTTTATGTCCTGTAGTATTTCCCAGGAGGTAGCAAGCACTTGCGCTCCTGTGAAACATAACCATAGCTTTATGGAGTATTATACAGGAGCATCATTTTCCTTAAACCTAGCTTTTTCTAAAACAAGCCTTAATGAATTTATTATGATTCGATATATTCACCTTATATTATCGTATTAAGTTCTATATCTACTGTTGAGATCTTACTACAAAAAAGTATACAACGTTAATGTAATGATTTTAGAAACAAATGAATCAGTTGAACAACGCTTTGTATACTTGTTACACGTAGCCGAAAAGCTCTAGTAAAACCTGTCGCCTAATGGTTCATTTTTTATATTGAAAAATATTAGCAAGCTGCAGGTGTTTAAAGAAAGCTTCTATAACTCTATAAATCAATAGAATCCTGTTTAGTGCTCCACATATTACTGAGTCGGTGTAACCCCTTGTATTGTAAATACTGCAGGAAGCTTTTATTTGAGCGTATTTATCGTGACGCCTTTGATGTAAATAAATGACCCAAAATAGCACTTAACCCATTTCAACGCCTTTGAAGAGTAAGAAATCACTTTAACTTTGATCTGCCTCATACCGGATATGTACAACCCACGCCTTGAGATTACCGTCTCGATGCCAATCGCTACAGGAGTACAGAACGGGAACCTAGAACTTTTCGGTTGAGAGAAAGAGTTCAATTTGCCACCAGCCACCATCACTCTCGGGTATTGGTATTACATATTTTATAGGGTGTATGTGTTGGTTTTGGTGTTGAAGGGCAGGTATCGCAGGTGCAGTGTCAAGCGATGGATCAATCCATATGCGGTAGTGTAACACGCACGTCGCCTTTAAAGCTTCACATATCCGCATTTTTGTATGCATAACATCAGTCTACAGGGATGAGCTGAAATGCTTCTCTTGTTCAGATTTTTGTGGATAAATTAGCTTTTTGAATTCATCGATGCCTCGTGCAGGTGGGAATTGGGTATTATCCGTTTTTTTGAAAATTACGTATAATGAATCTTGAAGTGCATTTATATTGTAAGCAATGTTAAAAAAAACAAACAAAAAATATTTGTAGATATAGAATTTCAGGTCTGAAATTTGAATCTTAGGAGTTGTCGCCAAAACGCTTCTATCCAAGATTTTCAACTCGTGACGTCAAGGGTCTTGTAAATATTACCGAGGAGCGTGTTGTTTAATGGCATAGTATCATTCTTAAATTGGAAAAGCTTTTGTGTGGTGTTTATTGAAAGCACGGTGTAAGAGTTAGCACCAAAAAAGTGATTTGTGTAATTTTACAAGCATCTATTATGTATGGAAAACATAACAAATGCTGTTTTGTACCTGGCTGTAAGAGTACATTAGTCAGTACCGCTAACAACAGTTTTCTAACCGTTTGTCGAGATTATCAACGCAACGTACGAAAAAGTGGTTTAAGGCCGTTATGCGTGATATGCCGAAATCGCAGTTTGTTTTTCTGTTGTGAAGATCATCTTAATGTAAGTTTTATTATTCTTTTTTGAGGTTATAGGTGTTTACCATTTAGGTTCCATTTTATTATAGCTTGAAGGGGATATGGAATATTATATGCGTTTTAAGTTGATAGAGGGAAATGGCGTTGTTCGCCATATATTCGACTGTTAGCCAAACCTTAAACAAGCCGCAAGTCCCCAGAAAATAAATAGAAATTTATATTTATTCTGACCTCTAAAGTAAATGTCAAGTTTAGGGTACAATTTGTTATTTACTTTTTTATGTTTATAAATAGCATGTTTCCAGCAACCCATTGTGATTAAATTTTCAATGCTACGTTAATTTGCAAAAAGTTCACTTATGCTGTTGCTTTTACATTCCTTATCTCCGCCGTGTTGAACCGCTCGTCGCTGTTCACAAATTCTATAACAATGAACATGTCTTCAGAAGTCATGACTCATAAGTACTTCACTTTTTCTTGGCGTATTTTCATTCGCTTGTCACAAAATGAACGCAAACAACGAACTGATAAATTGACGGGATGGGGCTAAGGCGTGACGTGCTGATCCCAAAAGTAAACAAGTGGCCTTTTACAAGATACCTGACGTCACGGCCAATATGTTCGCGTTTTGACGGTCCCTTTAAATATTCACATTTTTAACATTAAAATTACACCCTACGATCCATTTTTTCGATTTTATAAGCTGTCAGCTGTTTTGTGGATTAGGCGCTACCTATTAATATGCAATTTAATAAAACATAAATACATGGCAAATACCCAATTATGTTATCTTTGTTATACAAAAAGGAGTGTAACTGGCGATAGGCCATCGGGAAGGAATGCGCTACTTGGTTTCTATCATAAAATAAATGTAATTCATCCTGAGATACTTAAAACATCAGTGTCTCAAGATGCCATTCACACCAGCGACAATAGTTAACAGTTAAGGAATAAAAAAAACCGCTGGAAATTGAATCAATACTTCTACATCAAATTGTCAAAATGACATTTACGCTTTTATTTCTTACATTATGGGAACAATAATTAGATTTTGAGCATTTTTTTGACAAACAAAAAAAAAGCAAAAATCCATAAATTTTTGAAATCGGTTTTTTTTTCTAAATAACTCGAAAATTATTAACTTAACAAAAAAATTGCAAGAGCGCTTTTCGATTAGAAATTTGATTTTCTATATAACAGTTTTTGTGAGAAATTTTATTCTTATCTGATGGTATTTTCACTTTTTGAATATATTAAGTATTTTCGAAGATATTTAGGAAAAACAGTTTTTTGAGCGACGCTTTATTGCTAGTACCTTCTAAACAGTTTGCTGCACCGAAAATTTATACGGACGCATAATACTCGCAATTATTATACTACTAATCACATACTAAAAACAAAAAAAGAGAATTTGCAAAAAGGGTAGTTACCCCTAATTTCACCCCTTTCCATATACCCTACTTACTCCGAAAACAATAGGTTGCTTTGTGTAGTTGAGATATATGTGCGCCAAATTGTAAGTTCATATGTTAAGTTTTTTTAAAGTTGTCGCCGGTTCCATACACAGACCGACAGACCGACACGCAGAGAAGAAATTTTTTGTTCAAGTTTTGTTTTTGGACGTTTTCGAGCATTTTAAAAACAATTGAGCAAATTTACTTCCCATCCTTGGGATGTGGATGTAATTCACGGACATAAGAGCTTACCCAAAGATAATTGAAGATCCCCATCAGTACCTATTAAAGCAAAGCGGTAGAGTGGATAATCCCAAGGTTAGAGAAACTCCATGAGGATGAAGTGGACGAATGTGAGCTGCGAACGAATTGCAACAAGAGAATAAAACTTATAATGCCACGATATCTAGAAGACTGTTGGTGCAACGTTGGATACCAGCACTAGATTATGGGAGATCTATAATGGTACTGCAGAAACCCATGGCTAATAGATGAAGCAGTCGTTTTTCCATCAGGACAGCACAGATGCTCTCGACAGATAGTCACACAATCGCACGTATCACATTTAATTTTAATCAAGAACAGTTAAATGTTCTTGTAGATAACAGGTTCATTACAAAATTTGGGAGGCAGGACTTGATACCAGATTGAGACTAATACCATAGATAAATTAAGAAAGATACCCAACCAATGTACACGATAATTTGTTGGCTTTTAGATCTTGATTTTAGAGGGCCACAGTAGTTGGTTCTTAACTTCACTTAAAATATCATCACGTCATTAACTAGTCCTTGCTCTTCTAATTTGTCCGTGAGTGGAAAGGAATAAGAAAGGAAAATTACCCTCTCCTTAAGTAGCACAGGTTGTCGTTACAAGCTAACGATGACATACGTACAACAGATCTACTTGATGTGAGTCAGAGAGAGACGGGTAGTTAAAAATGAGCTTCGCTAGATTGGGGCGTGGTGTGGTATTACCACGGCCCAAGTGGGTGCCGACTGCCCCGTGTTGCCAGTTTCAGCACAAAAGGCTGAATCTAGCACTTTTTGAAATTTTGCAACTTTTGGTAATAATTAAGCACCATTTCAACACTTGCTGGTGTTGTTACTATTTTAGGTTTTTCGTTCATAATAATATGTTTATATAGTGCGTCCAAAAACCGTACACCTTTCAGTAACCATGCAACTAATAATGTTATCGTATATAGGTACAGCGCCTTAATGAATTACGTCCGTTTTCAACACTACCTTATTCCTAAAACGTTTACCTTCTCCTAGCTCGAAAACGCGTTGGTTTATCAAAAAAATAACTGAAATAAAATTATAAGATGTCAGCTACTTTGGTGTATAAAAATTTGCAGACTCGCGTCATTTGTCGAATAAGAACTTTTTTGTCTGGCAACGCCGAATTTCACAGCGGCAACCGGCAAGAGTATCGAGTAAGGTCCAGTCAGGCTGGTTCATCCTGAATGGCGCTACGTGTTCCCTTTTGAAAGTGTGGGCATGGACGGTAAGGGGGAGTTACGCATGTTTCCACGGTCAGATGGCGCTAATCAGCATATAATTTTATTGCACTCAAGTGGTAATTTGATGGTAGGGAACGACAATATCAACTAAAATCCCACAACTGACACCGGTGACAGTTGCTCCATTGCGTGTTGCGCTTGCGTCCTCTCCATTTTCGTGTTTTTGTTTGTGATGGTTATTGTTATGTTTTGAACTTTTATGTTTTTATAGACGTTTGTGATGGTGGAATTAATTTTAGTTTAATAGTCACCTGCAGTAACAGGTAAGTAGATTTGAGAAAAACATTATTATAGGTATTTATAAAAATTATTTCAGGCTGTTTCTACCTGCCCTTTTTTGTATAATACCTAGTTAGGCGTGGACATTTTCAGTTCAAGCGGTAAATGTAAGTACCAATTAATAAATAGCAAACTAATTATTTGATTAATGCCAGATTATAATGGAGTCGGACAAAGGTCGTTTCTCAGTGCCGGGTTGTAAGGTGAAACAAAAGCCGATATTCAGGTTTCCAAACCCAAGAAGAGGGGACATGTGCAGCAAGTGGAAACAAGCAATCAACAATCCTAGCTTTAAGGATTTATCTCATGAACATCTTTACAGAATTGGGTATTTAACAATTATAACGAATAAATCCTATTGTGCTGATGTGTAGTAGCAAATTATCAAAATGGTAAATAATTACTGTAACCCATAACTTGTAACTTACTAACTTACATCGCAGGCTGTTATACTTGATTTACTGGTCTTATAATGTAAATTACTTCTTCATTAATTAATTTAAAAAGTGTATTTAAAGACGATGCAATTGGTGTAGGTTATTAGTATGTTCTTTGATTTCTAATTACATTTCTGGTTGGTGGATAAGAAGATAGTTTAAATATTGGAGTTGTAAAACCATAAAAACAAATTATTATTATTACATATCTAAACTTTTCAGTTTTGTTTTTAAAAAGTCACTTTCAGTTATACGAATATTATTCAAATGCTCTTACACTCATATTTTTTAGAATGTTTTGTCAATGTTAACATTAGTTACTTCAGCTTACTGTATTGTTACCGTTTCTGTTAAGGATTTAACTACAAGTGGTTCGATACGTAGTTAATTTACTTTTCATGTATTTAAATACTCATTTAAATTTTTCTGTAGTATTAATGATTCAATTTCAGTAGTTACATTTTTCTTAATATATTTAAATACATTTAAATACATTTTAAAAACTTTGAACAACACTGGTTATAAAGGTGAACCACTATAACTGACGCTGTTTGTCATTTGTATTGTTCTAAGTTATCGGTACTATTGTTTAGAGTGTACTTTTTATTGTAAATCTACTTTTGAATGATAAGGCATACTTTTGTTTAAGGCAATATCAAAAATTAATAGGACAGTTTTTAATTTAGCTCTTTAATTTGTTCATATATTTTTGATATTGTCTGCATTGCTTGTTACAAGTGAACTATGTTCACAACACAAATTTCCAATCAATATTTATTCACTAGTTTATAGTTAATGCGAAAACTGTATTAATATACTTTAACTTTTAATTGTTCTTTCATTTATAATTATATTTGTTAGGTTGTTCGCACCTTTCCAAGTGAAATTTCATTGTATTCAATGTATACATTGTATTCAATGAAATTTTATTTGGAAAAGTTCGAATGATCTAGCAAAAACCACCTTTAATACCGAAAAAAGTGATCCTAGATATTCAAATTTGGKGCTAATMTACGCATGTTTCGACGCACAGATGGCGCGATCACGAAAATGATGTTGGGACAGGACAGAAGCATTGGCCTTTTCTTTCTATTAAAGTGTTATTTTATGGGTCCAGTCCAGAATAACTGTACAGCTGCGCGATACACGACCTTCTGCTACAGCGAACGCATTAAGTCGGACATAGTTCATTTTAGAGGCGTCATTATAATCAGCGCGTTTGTCATAATAATCAGAGTTTATTTTGTACCAAAATCCTGAAATTTCAAGCGCTGATTAAAATAAAAACTGTTTTTGCCGCTGCACATTTTTAAATTGAAATGAATTTCATATTTGACTCTAGCTCACTATCCGAACTACTGTCACTATTATTGTGTATTGTTATAAATAGATCTGTAATTCATGCAAACACATGCATTAATTTTCAGTATATATAAAAAAACAGAGCTTACTTCAAAAGATTTAGATACCTAGGTCTACATAAATATACATTTGCAAAACGACAATAATTGCAAGAGGGAACGAATAATCACAGAAACTATTTGCAATTAAATATCAATTCTGTGTGCATAAAGTCGAGTATCGCGTACCTTTTGGGCTATTTTGAACTATACTCGCATGTCCACAGACGCCGCTGTGAAATTCGACATTGCTACACAAAAATATTTATGCCACAAACTATGTATTATAATGCGAATTTGCACACACCAATAAACCAACGCGTTTTTGTGCTGGGAGAAGGTAAACGTCTGGTGAATTAGGTAGTGTTTAAAGCGAACGAAATTCATTAAGGCGCTCTATAAGAAAGCATAGTGACGGCGTTATTAGAAATTTAAAAAAAATTATATTTGCCATTTAAGCAGCAGCATAGTATCTTAATATAATAAAGGTGAGGTACCAAAGATATTAAAAAAAACAAACAAGAATTTTTACTCATTTTGGAAATTCACCCCCCACAACCCTCTGCACAGCGCGCTTTTTTCACGACTAAGACAGTTGTTTTCCTTTTACGATGAGGAATTATTTGAAGGCAGTCGTAGCTTTTAGCAATAAACTGCAATGGAAAATCATTTTTGGAAAGCTTGTTATACCTGGCAAGGTCTGCTATTAGGCAAGCTACTATATAGAGTCGTATCATTCGGGCTAATTACAAGAAGCCGTAGGTATAGCATCTTAACAAATGTTTTTAAAGGTACTAACCAAATCCGTTGTATTCGTGGATACATTTTACATACAATTTATGCACACTTTACCAAAGAACATGTTCTCTGATTAAAATATTGACGCGGGTCGACATTAGTATACTTTTGTTCTTGACTGTTTAAAAAAAGATAGTGAAGAGATAGTATGTTACTGCTCGATAATAAAGAAAGATTTTTAACACAATATTGATGTGCTTTATAACAGTAAAAGATTTAGCAGTATTTGCGATAGTGGTAGCTATTTTCTATTAATAGTAAAATATCAGTATAATCAGACAGATTACCAGATTTGCAACACCATACTGTAGGGGAAATAGAAATCGCCGTTATTAATAAAATATGTGCCAATATAAGGTGCGAAATGGATAAAATACCATCTGTATTTTAAGTGACAGGAAAGTAGATATAAAAGGCTCCAAGAAATACATACCAGATGAATATTGTACTGGATAATTGGTTTGCTTGCATTTAATGAGGGGACTGCTGAAGATCCTGTAGCTATAACGAGCATTTGTGAAGATGCCCTAAACTAGAGCTCAAGAACAAACTTCGATAAGTAAATTGTGCAATTTTGTAAAAAGATTAATTTATTTTATCATGATTTGCGTGCAGAATTGTATAATAAAACGTTTAATGAACTACATACGTAGTTATTAGTTAATTTTTCTTTCATAGGTTAGTGTGGATTTTTAATATACTTTATTCGKACGTGTTTGTCAATATGAAAACTGAAATAGGATTAATTTAGACATATTTCCTAATTATTGTATTTTGATCTATCGCGTCCCTCCTTGAGCTGCACTAGTGGACGAAGGACGGAGTTACGGAAATAGTAGAGATGGACGATGCGGCCACGCGAACACGGCAGCAGTCGCGTCTCCCAGAAATCCCAGAATCTTTTACATTTAATTTTATACTACCTTTATCGGTAAATCAAAAAATATGAATTTGCCACGAATAGCACCTAAAAGGACACGGCTAACTTTTAATAAGAATATATTTTTTTGAGTTAGGCCTTAATTTTCGCGATAATGCGAGGTAAACTGAAAATTAGGGAATATTAAATTAATTGTAGACGGCGTTGAAACCGAAAAACTGACCTTTTATTATTTTTCGGCCGTAAGAGGCAATGTATTTTGCAACTAAAATTATTTAAAAATATTCGGCACAGAAAATGTTTCAAATTAAATACCCATAGAAAGTATACATTTCGTTTTTTAACAATGCACAGTTAGTTACATTTTTAACGATATTGACTTTTCGCTCGGTCTAATTTTTATAATTCTGGATTCATAATTATCAATATATTAGCTTACATCTGTGTAAGTTTCAGCTTGTAATCCCGAGTCCCCCACACAAGTCAAAATATGTCCGATCGGGCACTACTATTGACCCATCGCTACATAAAATATAATTTTGTTAAGCATTACGGGTGTTGCAGTCAGCTGCTGTAGAAGTGCAGTGGTGGGATTGTGACTACCGCCCACACTCCGTTCGCATGCTGTCTGGGCGGGAGGGACATACAGTACAAAACATTTGGGATACAATATCGCGCGCTTTGGACATTCTTTCGCCCTCTTGAGTGAAGATCATACACTACGGTTCTGTGGCAATGCGGTGCATTTACATTGGGTATCTTTCTTAATTTATCTATGCTAATACATAGAATAACTCGACGAGTAACTGCATAGGTGGACAGGCGAAAAATGCAGTTTTTTTGCGTATTATTAATCTGGTAGTGGGAGAAGTAAACAGGCACTTTCGTGCATTTGATAATAAGAATGGTGTACATCCTATGGAGTCTTTACAGTGTTGAGGAACAAGTATTGAAACTCCAATTAAGCCGCATGTTGCATATAAAACATAGACAAAAGTTGCTCGATAACTTCAGTCAGCCATTTAGAGAGATAATAAGTGGTTTGCTAATCATCTTTTTAGTAGATAGTGGACACGCGGCAGAATTTCATTGCCAGAGCAGTGTGATTTGAATATCGTTCTATTTCGTATATAAGTAATAATAATAATTAATAATTAATAGGTATATTAAACGAAGAAGGAGGAGAGAAGGAAAGGAAGTTTGTTACCAAAGGGTTTTCAGCACGATAATATAGAACAGCAACAAGGTGTTTTGCTGCAGAAGTTGATATTAGCTCGCTAGCCTTTGGTTGAAAGGTTACTCAGATACTCTCGGACATCTGGCACGAAATTTTCAACCGAAATTATTATTACTGTTTTAGAAGGACCGTTTGTGATAATAGAAAGTCTTAATCTAGCGACAAACATATTAAAGCATTCAAATTATGACCGAGAAAGAGGTGTTTTCCATGCACGTCATTCAGAAACTGTAGCTAACTTTGTAATCACATTGTTGAATGGCTCTTTTTGTTCAGAGTGTTGTGGGTTTTTTGTGTTCTTGCTATTCTAAGTACAGATATGTTTTGCTCACCCTGTCGTACACATGCATTCTGCAGCCTTTTGAGAAAAATTTGATGAACTACATTGGTTTAATTTTTGAAATCATTAAGGCTTGGTGCAGTTAGAATATCTTGTTTTCTTATACTGAAAAGAAACATGTAACTGTTAAGTGTTTTGAAGAGCCTATTTTGAAGAGATTCGCTATTTGTTTTAAAACAAACGCAATCCATCCTGAGTTGAAATAAAGTGAAATGTATAGACAGCATTTACACTTAACGCCTGAAAATAGTTTTGTATAGGGAGTTTTTCCACGATTACACGGAACAGCTGAACCGTAATGGGTACCTGCTATAAAGGTAAAAGTTGAAAAGCGCTCCGGGTGGACAACTGGTTAGCTACTGGAAGTTAATTAACACAGAAGTTTAAATTAGGGTAAAGTGTTTAAGGGTTAAGGGTCATATTTTAATCAACGAGTTAGCACATTATATTTTGATTGTTATTTTCTAATCAACGTTTTGTAGCTTTTTTTGTTGCKAAGGCTTAATATAGTAACCAAGTAAAAAAAAAACTGCCTATAAATGAGCAACACACAGGGGGGAGGGGGCGGTGACAAGGCGCTTTTGGAGCGGTATATGCGCGACCGCTAAAAATGGGGAGGTATGTGACAGGTGACATCTTTCCCTGGGTTCATAACATTAAACTTTTAGATAATTACGATTTTTTTGGACTTTGAAAATATGAAGGTTATTACACACGTGGTCGTATCGCTTTACTCGGTACGTATTTTTGACGTGTTTTTAACTTACCTTTACTTCATATATTTATATTGTGGTACACACCATTGTGTCTGAAGAAAATGGAAATATACCATTGAAACGTCTGTCTTTAAAAATATTGGACTTCGTGTATAGCCTTACAATTTCACTTGCCAGCATTGAGCCGTGGACGCTGCAGCACTGCATGGTGGCATGTGATTGTTTGTTGCACATGGCGAGTCGATTCAGGATGGTTAGGCAGCAAATTCTAAATTATTTTTACTATGCATGAAAAAATCTTACATGAGACTGGCAATCCTTGAACATCAAAATTATTATTTTCAGTGCAGTAGCGCGGCTTAGGTTGCGCAATGTCGCTAATCCAAACTTTTCAACAAGTTTATTTATTTTCATTTTTATTGATTATACTCTCAACCAAAACTAATATCTTACAACTTTCGAAGCAAGCGATGTAGTAAGATTTCTAGGTTTAATACTGGTACATCATGATAATACTATTAGAATTAAAAGATGTAAGAAAAACCTACAGGATCAGGAAGATATGTAAGTTAAAAGTCCAACCATGCTACCAACACACCTATTGACAAAACAAAACCGCTTGCTTATAATGATTCGACGGTATAACACTGAATGTGCATTCATACCTTTCAACAAAAATAAACAATTAGTTACCAACCTTATATGAAAGAAAAAACTGCTCACACTATTTACAGTATACCTTGCACGGTACGGTACAAGGAGCAAACAGGATAATACGTTAAAGAAAGAATTAATAACAAATAAATTTATGACAGAACAGTCTGAACAAGCTCCAAGAAAACAAAACCCGTACATTTGACTTCAGCAGTATCAAAATCATAGTCACTGAACAAAACACATAACCAAGACGAATTCTAGAAATGAGACACATATAAACAATTTAAACACTTGGATTGTCAGCAACCAACTACAACTCTTTTATCTATGATTGTCAGAATGACATGACCAAAAACTCACAGCATACACAAACACAGCATGAGACAATGTGTCGAAAGAATATAAGTTTATTTAATTTACCACTTATTAACTATGATTCTATGTTATATGTTGTGCAACTTTATACTGGTTTACAGTTGTGCAATACATTTTATATGACAATTAACCATTAATATTATACTTATTCGGTGACTGCTTGCAAATGATAACACCATTTTGTTGAATTTCAGCACCATAGCGTAAGTAGAATACAATATATTTTGCAAACTTCTTCAGAGAAGTTCTTTAATAATGTAAAGCATTCTGGATGTCAAGAGAACTGGTGTCTTGTGGTTATATTTTGTTAGGAAGCGCTCTAAAGTAAATTTAATTATAAGTCTAAGTCCAACCTCACTCTAGTAAGTACAAACAGCGCGTATTTTGTTAAGAACTTCCTCTCGGAGTATAGAAGTTTGGAAACCTATATGGTATGTAACATGTATAACCGAAACAAGCATTTGAAGTTCTCAATGATTAATAGCAGTAATTAATTTTCTGGGCTGACTTTGAACTACCACAAACAGCCCTATGCATATATGTTTAAGGTTCTAATCTATAAAACCCGGAACGCTGAAAGATAAAAATAAATTCGTTTGACCCACAAAGTATATTAATGAGTAAGCCGTACTGAATGTTTACCCCAAGACTCAACAAAGTCAAAGGGTGATGCATATTGCTTTAATTGAAGAGTAGGAGGAAACGAATTTTCTGACGTAATATCTCGGTACGGTTATTTTAAACATCCCTTTGAAGTTCATTTTTCGCTCAGTCGTTTCCTTTTGGGTAAGAATATGTTTATTATAAAGCTATTGTGGTAACCTAAGAACCGCATTTAGATACAACCAGAACGAAAAGCTCTCCTCTTTATACATTTCGAATTGTAGAGTTTAGGATCTTGCAACTATAGATATTTATTGCGTTGGCTAAAGGATTGGTTTCCAAAGGGTTTCATTAATCATTTAATTGCCGGAAGTCTGAATTCAATCAGCTGCTGGAGTGCCAGTGTTAAAATGCTTCTATACAACTCTTTAAGTTTAATTGGAAAAGCTGGTACGTTACTAACGTATTCAGTTCAGCGTGAGAGCACTATTGTATAAGTCGCTGGAAGTACGATTTCAAACAAATTGGAAATCCATTGTTATTATTAATGTTTAGCAAATGTGAATACAAGGATATTGTAATGTTTTATGCCACCTGACTAAAACAATATTTAGAATTAAATTACGTAACACGGTTCTCCTATTTGCTATATGGGTCTTCAGAAAAATCTAGGCTATATCAATAACCGGCAATTGGTAGTTATTTAAACTATCAAATTGTTAAATATACATTTTTGTGAAGTATAGTTATGAGTACATGAAGCAACTGTAGCTGTTGTCAAATGCACCAAGTGTCCCTAAAAACAACCGAAATTGTTTTACAATAAATTTATCTTGTATATCGAAAAATGCACCGCTAAAAAGTTACAGGCTTCCAAAGGTGGCCATCTTTAACGCGTTTTCTCCACGTAATATCTAAATCGTTTAAAATACCGTACACCAATTTGGTACTACCAGACTACCAGTGGTTAATTTAAGGTCATTAAACGGCGCAAGTTTGATATAAGAGTATACCGCAGGATGTTCACTTTCTCACACCTGTTATGCATATTTTTAACAGATTTTTTTTGTGCGCGCGCCACTGACTTTTTTGAAAAATGTGTTATAAGATCCAAACATGGCCGCAACTTTTCGCTCTCTGCACAGAAGATCAATCTCCGATACTTTTATCAGAAAATGCAAAAAATCAGAACATTGCATTTCCAATAAGGGTTGCCTAGAATTGTCGGCACAAGAAATTGTCGGTGTTTTAAGCAATTTAATCCACTGTTTTTTGTAAATGTTTAGTCGTTAAACACGTAGTCTACCCGTTGTTGTTTTCAATGCAGTATTCTTAGTGCATGTCGAATACATGACGTCATTACACAACTCACAAAACGCCTATAGCTTCGTATAATTTGATATCAGATATATTTGTGGGAGTAAACGTATAAGCATATTAAGCCACGGTTCATATCCACAGAATTTGAAATGAACACGACGTGCGACGTGGGGACTTTGATCCATAATTACATATATACTATTGCATAATGGACCAAATTCTTTTTGAACCATTCGAGGATATTCTTGTTTAAGTTGCGAAAAATCGTGTGATGTCACGCCTCATACCATATTATTTTCTTATACTGCAAAATTATCTTAATTTGTTATACTTATGTGATGATACATTCGAACGTGTTTGCACATTTGCTCTATAGCAATTTAACCAGTTAAGATACAATTGCAGTTATTTAAGGAGTTACATACTATGTAGAAATAGTATGATTCACTCCTTTTTTACGCGGTCAAATATCACAAGATAAATCTTACCCGGCACGTTGGGGTTAACGTCTATGTGCCATCTACCGGTGGCTTTACAAACTACAACGTAAGTTGGTACAGTCTGTAAGTATAGTGACCTGCCAATTGCCAGGTCATTTTGGCGAAATCGGGAGTACCGGTTCGTAATTAAAAGACTATATATAAAGATCGTACTGTCAGATCAGCTACAGTCAAGAAAAGGCCTAAGCGGTGCCCGACGAGAAAAATGCAATAAAAAGTAGTAAAACTGAAAGGTTTTTCCGGCTCACAAACTTATTATTGCACCAGACCGTTAAATATAAAACTGATAGGATGGAATACATATGTTTCCGCTACAATATCGGATAACAGTTGCTTATTCAGTATAAATTTACAATCTGAAGCAGACGCCGCAACTGTATAATTGTCCAGGTGCTTAAAGATAGGTATACGCTTGAAACAATAAGATAAGACGACAGGAGTTATTAAGTGGTTTCCATAAGCAACTCAGTAAAAAGTCGTTTGAGAAAGTCAAATATAAGAGAAAACTATTGCATTGAAATCTAAGCTCAATCAGTGAACGAGTTCGGTTGCATTTAACGGTTTCACGGGCGAGCAAAAGAGATCGCTCGATGGACCAAGGCACGTATAATTAAAACGAGAACAGACAATTTCGTCGCTTCATGCAATTTTTAAACGAAAAAAAGGTGCAAAACATAGCTGAAGCTAAGCTTTATCGCAGTGAAACGGTTTCGCATAAAAACAAGACAAAGTTTGAGTGAATTGAATCAAATATACACAAATCTTTTTTAATATTGAATATAGTACTGAAAATGACATTTCAAACCGAAAACATTCCGCCGCCCCCACATTTAATAAATACAGCAGAAAACGGACAATGAGTKGTATTTGTTTATTTATTTTAAATATTCTTATCACCAAAAAATATTTTAGAATTTACAGGTGTAAAGGTGTTGTACACGAATGAGAATATCGTTCATAGCCTCCACTATACTTCCTAATCACATTTGTTTAGAGTCATGTCGGGGAAACGTTTGTTGATCATCTCCTAGCAATATTAATATTTGATACATTCACGCCTACGAAATGTTTGTATGTCTAAAATTGTTCATGTGCAAAACGACACATAAAAGCTTCAGTATGATACCTTAGAGAGCAGAATACAAAAATTACCAACAGGAGAATCTAAAAATTGCAACATTTATGCAAGTTTTATAAACCAGTGACGTCGCATCATGCTTTGTTGCCAAATATACTTTCGCTTCACCTACTATTCGTTCTGCCCAAAATTTACAGAATTTTATATGGTATTTTTGCCATGGTTGTTATGTAGTGCTTGCGCGAATATTTAAATATTGGACGAAATTATTAGATGCTGATTGCAAGGTAAGATGGATGTAAACCCTATATGCTTTACATCCCGAAAAGTCTTTGTCAAACCAATAATCTAATTTCAGCGTTGCATACATGTTCCTTAGTCAGAAAGATACCTCATAACGAATTAGTTTTGTAGCCGTACCTTTTACTTGCACATGCAAGGCATAGAAAATGAAACTAGTAATAAATCAGTGCAAATAAGAAAAATTATATTAATTTCAGCACTTGTTTATACGTATCCATATTCTTGTGTGTGAATCTGAATCGGAGGTTTCCGGGGCCGTGGTCTATGTCTTCTTGGCTTCCTGGTTGGAATCGCGTCTCGCTGCTGCTGTCTTCTGCCGACGTTTCGTCCACACTCGTCCGTGACACTTTCAGGGTTGTGTTCGTTGTGTGTGTGGCCTGCCCTGAAGATGACAGCAGCAACGAGACGAAGTTCCAACCCGGAAGCCAAGAAGACGTATGTTTATTATATTTGTATATTTGACACTGCTGTGGTTGCTGCATAGGGATACCCTTTCATAACTACAATTTTGCAAGTTAATTATAAGTATATTATCTTCGTTTGACATTTCAGGAGAGAACCCACATAATTATTTAACTTTTATGGTACTAGTTATGTGGTAGGGGTGCAAGGTGGTTGCAAAGTATCTATAAAACTAAAACATTTCTTGAACTACTACTAGGATAGCCTAGGGTTGTACCCTTCCAAATACAAAAATAAAACGTAGTAGTTATTGTATTTGATATTGAAATTAATCAATTAGTGATCCATCGTTTAGCTTGCGCTTTTGCCTTTAAAGAAGCAAGGATTTGCAAAATATCCCGAGCTGACCTGTTTATTGACGTCCTAACAATTGAATCGGCCAATCAGACCAATCGTAAAACTGTCAAAACTTTTACGATAAGCACTCATAAGTAAGAACCTATATACACATCCTTAAGCTAATTAGAAAAAAAAAATGGGTTTTTCCCCAGCCTGTCATTATTGTTTCCATACAAATGAACGAACATTCTGATGAATAAGAAACATTGCTTTTTGTGAGATAGTTGCTCTCTGTTGCTTTCATACATTGTCAATTTTCCTGTTATATCTAGAAATAAAGCATGATTATGTTTATACATGAAAATCTGAATCCTGACGCTCGCATCTTACTTTTTCGATTAAATTTAAAAAAATCTCTGATGGCTGTGTCTGATACACCGTCTTTCTTAAATACGTGGTAAGGGAGGTAGTTAACGTTGAGCTGAAATGAATGTGACGCGTATGTTTATTTCAGGGAGATTTATTAATGGGTTCGAACACTCAGTGGGTAATCGATAATGTTGGTCTCATACTTACCAACCTACGCTAGATGACCCATTACCGATTTTTACGAAATGACCCGTAAAGTGTGGCGAAGGACTTGACCACATCAAATTCCCGTTAAGCGCAGATTGATATTTTTATTTAAAATATTTCTGTGATCATTAATAAAAAGGAACAAATAACAGAGCGTATATTGAATTATGCCAACAAGACGGGAAATATTCTTCTATTTAACTTTCCCTCCACTTCTGTTAGGCTGTAAGATCTCCACATTCATGGTCAAGAAAAACAAACTCTGTATTAAGTGCATCCGTTTAAAATATTAAACGTATCCGTAGTGGGATTCTCTATCGCACGGTTGAAACTAAATGATATTTACAATACATTTAACTTGAACTAAACTAAACAGCAACTGAGCATCCAATAAATACAAATGCAATGTTGCATATGATACGCTTCCAAGCCATAGTTAATTCAATTTGACATAGTAAACAGAAAACGTACCGCAAATAGCGCACCTGCCCTCCTGCCCGGTAAGCTTGGATTAAGCATCCGAAACAATTCGATCCAACAAGGCTAATAAAAATGCGCGCTAAACTTTTAGATTTAATAACGATATTAAATTCCACAAAACGGCCAAACCACCTGTCGCCGCTTCATTAGGTTTAGCGCTTTCCCGGATTCTGTCGAGCACGTTTCCACATAAACCAGTCAGTGCATCGCGTTATACCGCTAATTTAAATTTACGCTCGTTCGTCTGAAGCTTAATATCACAAACTGAAAGCGTGATCAAACGTTATCCTAGTATCAAAATCGTACGAGCATCTGCTTATTGAGACAACAAACGAACACTGTACAGGTGGTAAATATTTTCCTGAAGTAGGCCACAATGTTGAAGTGCAAATTATACAAATACTATCGTATTCCATCTTTAATGCTTCAATTGTGCCCCACTGTGCTTCAACAATTATGTTCCTCAAGTCATCAGCGCCCATAATAATTACTTTATAGTTATTAGGTCTAGCCACTGACATGAAGCACAAATGTCAATCTTTCTACTAATCTTTAGTGCTTCGATTATAATTCATTGTGCTTCATGCGTTGTGGTAAAATACACATTTTTATTTAGCCACCAAAAAGCACAACTGCCTATATTTGACTATTATTTAGTATTTCGATTGTGCGCTTTCTTGTGCTAGGTTTTGTTTTGATAAAATGGGCATATTCTATAAAAGATGTCAATTTGGTTAGCTAAACAAAATCAAATTTTGTTTAAGTAACTAATTTCTTTTGAAACAATTAAATTTCATACTTTTTGCTACTATCTCTTTATAGATTTGTTGTTAACGATTATGTTTAAACAGTGTGGGAAACTGCGCTCCGTTTTAATTTCAGTTTAGGACGCAGGCGAGTGCTGAAAGCCTTTGGAGATTAAAGATTAGTAAAGGATGGGCAATTGTGCTTTAAACTGGTTGGTAACTTCAAAATATAACAAATTTATATTTTGCAAAAAGGGTTCATGTAGCTAATTTAACACATGAAGCACAGTCGAACCACTAAAGATTAATTAGTAGAAAGATCAACATTTGTGCTACAGTGGCTAGACCTAATAACTATGAAGTAATTATTATGGACGTATATTGACTTGAGGAAGATAATTGTTGAAGCACTAAAGGCAGGTGCCAAAAGAGATGCTAAATTTGGAAATTAGTGGCTAAGTGCGAAGTGGGCCACAAAAAATTATAGGGTCATAGCTTGGAAACAATGGAGGTGTCTGTAGGTTTTTACGATGTATAGTGAGGCTTAATGGAAGTACTAAGCACATGCTAATGTAAAATAAGTCGTATTTCATGTTGGTAGCCAAATTCCTGGAACCGTGGTAAATGCTTTACAGTGGTTTTGTTTATTAACTGTATGGTAGCTGACAGTTTATATACACACGACTATATGATAGTTAATAATAAACAACTGCATTGATGTCCAAAACTGTTTTAGCAAGCAGTTAACGAATGGCTACAGTGCTTTAACATGCATGATTTATATTTCTAATTTTTCCAAAAATAATCTCAAACCCATTTCGCAACTAAAATAACTAATAAAAGTTTTGTAGGAAAGCATATTACGTGAAACGCAAGCGCCAAAATATTCGGCCTAGCTATGAAAGTAAAGATAGGCCTAAAAACGGAAAGGTACGAGTTGGGTCCCACTAATCCCATATCTATATATCTGGTAGGTAGAAAAGTTCCTGTGCGAGTTGGGTCCCACTGGTTCCTCCCAATAAAGCTATTACAGCGGTTTATGACTGAGGATATTATATTTCTCAATATCTCTTCCTGATATTTTGTCATTCATTGGTTATAAGTTTGCGATTTAGCCGCCCCTTTATAAAATGTGCAATACTTGGGGCTAAGATCAAAGCAATTTCCAGTTTCAGTTGTAAAGTGAGTGAAAAAGGCAAGAAATTTATTGCTATGAATAAGTTCAAGTTCGGCTTTCACAAATTTATAAACGAGGGGCCGTAAAAAGGTGGACGTGTACAAATAAAAAAAAAACTGAGTGCAAGGCATTTATTAAGAAATAAAGTTCTACTGAGTACCTTTTTAGTAAAGTTTAAATCTTTTTTTTTGTTTTTAATGTAAAATATCAAATCAGTGTAGAAAAAGAAACATATTGTTTTGCTTGCGACTGCTTTCACAAAAGAAAGTTCAAGTTTAAAAAATTTTAAATTATGAACTAAACAGGTGACAGTTGTCAAACATGCTTACGTAATTCACTAAACAATTAAAGAAAAGCGTGAAAATTTATTCAAAATCAAATGGTGAAAACAATATCGAACATCGCCAAACCGCCAAAGCTTTAATGTACATCATTAACTTGTGTTTTAAACAGTACAGAAGTGTTATATATTTACATTTGAAGGTTTGCATTGTTCTTTATGCCTAAACATAAATAAATATAAAATACTATGCAGGGTTTTTAGTTAAAAGTTAAGTTTTAAAGTTTCTTGACTTATTTAAAGGGGGTGTTGATATAAAGAGTTAAAAGTCTTCAAAAATGAATGGCATGGGAGTTTTCAGTTGTTTAAAAAAATGAAATAGATTAAACCGAATGTTAGCACAATAGTTACGCTCACCAATTATCTTTCTGTTACATATTCATAGTTTTAAGCTTACCCTGAGAGGGTGGAGTACACTACGCCTTTATTTTTGTCAGAATATTTTTGGATGGCAAGCCTATTTTATTTTAAACGCTGTTTCCCTCATAATTTCTTCGTAACTCGCTCATTTTAGCCATAAAAAGCTAAATTCAAAATAATTGTATGCTATGCATGTTTTATTGTTACTATGTATATACGTTATTCAATATACCTATACCTCCTCATTTATGTTTTAACGATCTTTATGTGGAATACTTAGGTATTATGAAATTTCTAAGAAAATATTTTTTTTATAACACTACGGCCTACTGGGACCCAATTCGCTTATGTTTACGACCCATCTGGTATTGCAGATTAGTAGACCTGCATCGGCTGGGACCTAATTCGCCTACTTCCCTAAAAACATAGGGGTCATTATCAAAATAGGTATAAACAGTATAACCTTTAGCTTTTCTTCGTTACCAAAATTATGCCTTCTAATGTCTACTAGTGATCAGCTTTGCAGCAAGTATGATAAGTTTTATTTTTTCTTCCGGTTCTTATGTGGTAATTTGGTCCATCGTACGCTACAAAAATATAATATAAAACATTTCCTTAATAGGTATTCTGCACAACCAGCCTACCACCTTCGTAACAAATGAGTATTCTCCACGTAGGGCTAACATGAAAATGACTGTCACTACGGAATTTTACACTTCGGGAAATGTTGAATGAACTTCGCTGAAGTACGAGTAAATAATGGACCTCTCGGTACAATCGTTTAATTCTCTAAGATTATTTCGATATGAGTAAAATTACTGCAATGAGGGTCTTCACTTTTGTACCTTTTATGTGTATCTACTGATTAGCTAAGATTTCATACGTATTGCGAAATGACTTAGCTCAGTGTATTAATAAGAACCGGCGAAAATTACCTAACTGAATGACACAAAAAAGGGTGGAAAAGACGCAACAATTTTAGTGGTGTCAAAGATTATGTTAATGGTAACGGCAAAGGGGCTTGCTCGTATGAAAACCACTGAGAAATGTGTTACTGTAAAAATTGGAAGATCTGCTATATAAAAGACTTAGTCATTGCAGGGCCAGGACTGGGCCATCAAAGGGGATAGGTAGGTGACTTTGTCCTGGTTTTAACGTTTTGTATCAGATGGACTCAGGTCTTGAAACTAAAAGTTGTTATATATTTACGGTATTGATATTATATTACATCTTAAATGCCTGAATTATAATCGAAAATTGAGTTAGGAACTGAAACCAAATATTTTGCCTCTGGCATTAGTATTGTTTGCATTTAAAATTATTAGTTGCCGACAAGTCTAAAGAAGTTTGTAATAAAGAGTATGAGCTTTTGAAATGAATAGCTCAGAAAGAGCTATCAATCATCAATAAATCCTTATGTTAACCTACATGAATGAGCTATACATGAAGTTTGAGCTGCAAGCTATGAAGAAAAATTACAAGAGAAACAGATACCACAAATCTAAAAAGCCCCTTGCTTTCACTATCGCTATTTATGGCATTTTTGCATCGTGTAGAGGAAATGAAAAGTGCATTATATAGATTAGTGATATCCAAAGCAGAGATACAATTCTGATCATCAACTATCGTCCGTCAAAAACTAATTAGGGGTAACAATTTGCAGTAAATGATCATGGTACATTTAGTATGCCATGCTGATCAATAAACATACTTTATCACGGCCGGATATGTCAATAATGCAAAATTCGAAAAAACAGTGTATTCCTTGGATCAATACCAAAATACCGCACAAAATCCTTAGTGTGAAACTCAGTATCTTTAACATACCAACTTGTTCCTAAAAACTTAGGCTACACTTATTTAAGATATAAATTAATGTTAAGATCAACTTTCGATACTAGAGGAAGTAGACATTACTTTGTTATTTTAAATAGAGCACTTTATACACTGTTTTCTTTTTTAATTCGTGGCTTTTTTTTAATCCCATGTAAATCGATTGTGAACAGTTTTTCGAACATACATACATTTCCTCAAAAATTTAAAAACATTGCACCGTTATAATATACGTTCTAACTATTCCAGTTGTCAAAACATCTTGTGAGCTTCATCGTTAGAGTTGTAAATTTAAATCTCGAATCCTAACGAGCGCTTTATTGGAAAAGTAATGCTGACTCAGCATTAATTTCTTATTGCACGCAACAGGTCTCTGCCCTTTATTGGTCGAATGTAGGTCGGACCTGAAGAACAAATTAGCAAGATTAATATTTTAGGCTACTCTTGTGAAATTACATTGTTTTCTAGCAGCATTACAAACCACGGTGCTTGTATTAACGAAGGAAAATGACAAAGTTGTTTTAAGAAGTAAGATTTGCTTTGGTTGTACACAGATAAATAAATGTTGCAATGTAGATGACAATATCTGGATGTGAGGGCAAAGCAATCCTAAATAATCTATTCCTCTAGTGATCTTGGTTTTCAAATTGAGTGCAAAGAAATGGATAAATGGATAAAAAATAAACTGAAATGTCAACAGCGCAACTGTACACAAAGAACCTAGTACTATGTCAAAAGAAACGTTTTGCTTTGTTGAAAAAAGGGAGAAGCCACGGTGGCAGACTGTGTTAACAAGGGATACATCTTTGGCAACTTAGAGACAAACTTTAGGGTTTATAATATATTGATGGCAGCACAGTTATTAGAGATAATAAAATATTACATACTAATGTCAAACAATATTATAATTGTGCAAACACGGCAAAATGTTTGCAATTTTATTTTTCTAAGTAATGTGTAGCCCTAAAGAATAACAAATATTTTCCAAAATCGCGTATTAACTTTAGAAGGAAGATCAGGGAAATAGTCTGAATTATGTATACAGCTTACTCATAGTGGTACGTTTTTGGTGTTACATTATAAAACAAAACAAGACTTAAGGAACAGTTAATTTTAGAATGAATATGATTGAAGAAAGTTGCCTTGAAAAATACTATACATCTAAGTACTCACACGTTTTTTAATTAATAACTTCATTGTTCGTACTATTAATGTGTATATAAAGCCTAGGAATTATGTAAGTACATTATATGATATCAATTTCTGGTCTACCGTTCGACTTACATTTAGCTCAGTATTAATTGCACGCTAGCTAGATCCAGTTTTTATAAAACAATACAAAAAAGAACAAACCCGTAGTGACATCTAGCAGTATTTCAATTTCATCCACGAAAACCAGTAAATCTGTCGATATTTGGTAGATTGTAAAACAAAATCTTATGTACAGTAGTCATTTATAAAGAGCGCGGTACCTATCTATATACGTACATGTACTTGGTCAAACAGTTTTTTATACCAAGATACAATGTTACTGCGACCTTTTAACTAAGCTGTCTGCTATTTGTTAAAATGGAACAGGTGAAATACAAAAGCATAGAATGTGATAGAAAAGCCGTAATATTACTATATTGCATTGTTAATCAACTGCAAAATATATTTAAACAAAAGCAAAGTCTAGAATTATGTAGGGTTCATTATTGACGGGTTCTTAAAATGCATTTTATGGCAAAATCGTATGAATACATTACACTAAAGACCGATGCCAGTTGTAATCCATTAAGTCAGTTGATAATGTGATGTTATATTTAGTCAGTCAGGCGTGAAATGATGGTTTTAGTTTTGTGTTTTTTTAAATCACTCGTACATTGCTCAAATTCAAGAAGTGTCTTACTTCGAGCATTTTTTGCAAGTGTTTATGGGTTAAAAAAAATTGTCCGCTTATTCGGTTTCGCCGTATAGAAAATTCAAGGAGAAAATTACGACACCTATAAGTTTGCAGTTCAAACTTTTGTACCTGGAAGAGGGAGAGATTAATGCGACAAAATGTGAAGGCAAGAACTAAAATAATTCTCTTACCAGCAGATCTAATGTACTATGTTCATGATCAGCTTTCTACGGCAAAGAAAACTGTGATATAGGCTTTAAAGCGACACGTTGAGTAGGGCTGTTACGTAATCTCTCAACGACCAGGTTAGCAGGCAGTGATTCGAACAAGATAATCAGTGCAACACATAAACTCTATGGTATAGCCATGAATGTCAGCGTTCAAAGGATTGAACTATATCGCTGGCTGATTTGCCAGGCCTGTAATCACCTGTAGAGCTCTTTACAGCTCCAGAGTGCATACGACGGGTAATGTCGTCATAACAACAAAGTCATAGCTGATCTTAAAGCGCTGAAATACCTTATTTTTTACATTTTTGACCATCAAGTTACTTTAAATGGTTAGAAGGAATGAATATAGTCCAGGAAAATCGTCTTCAAGCTCCAACCAACCATGTTTCCGCCTCGTGCAAAGGGGTACTCTGTAAATAAAGAATGTTCCTTGTGCATTGTTGTTCATGGTGCATCTTGTACTATTATCGCGATACACACGGGATTAGCGAAAATGTAGTTTTGACACATATACCTTATAATATGCTTGTCAACAAATATGTACACACTGTTTTTTAAAATATAACTACCAAACATATTGCTTTTGTGTTTATAGATTTTTAAATGAAGCGGTAACGTGGACGCATTAACATATTTGCACATTGTTCGTTAATTTGTTCATCAATTTAGCTATTAAACAAGCGCATTACTACATTTCAAATATTTATATGTATTTACATTTCAAATTGTATACATGAGTAAATTGAACTGCATGCACTGAAAATTCTGTGCGCAAGCACAGCATTCGATACATACAGAGCCTATTCATCGTCCTGATGTTCATAAACTTAAACAAAAACGAATATAAAACGTTTTTAAGATTGCAAACCAGAAATGTTGCCAGTACCTTTCTCGTATGTGAGATTAATTCAGCTGTAAATGTCCGTCTTAGTTTTCAAAAAATTAAACGAAAAGCTCCAGATGTGCAAGGCATCAGAGATATTTAATGATACCGTTTCCTGGCGGCATGGATACATCTAACAAGTTAAATTGACCAGAAACTGTGAAAACGGTAGAGCAGCTGAGTGCATGAAGTTATTCAAGAAATGGACTAGAGTAACCGCGATGTAATAAAACGGTTTTCTAGGTCATAAGAAAATTAATTATATAACATCACCCTGTAGCAAAAGGCATATTTGAGCTAAATTGCGGTAACGCTGTAAATTTCAGTTATAAGATAACTATCTGCTTACTAAATTCCCAATAGCTGAATAGCTAGAAATTTATTATTCGACACCATGATAAATTAGATTTTAGCTAGGTTTTTTCTTTAATTGTCGTAATTTTTCACCAATAAATTAGCATTTAATAAGAGGGTAATGTCCAAGAGATAGGCTACTCTTCCAACGTGATCCTTCAATTGTAATAGCTGGTACAAGGTGAACGAGGAAGCAATTAAGGCCGAACAATGTTTGACATAAATCAAATAACAGGTTAGTACCAATCTAAAATCGGTTTAAGCTTCACCAATGTCATTACCATTTAAATAATAGTTCCAACACCATTCCAAACCAGTTGATTTCTACCAAAACTATAAAAAAATCAGTTTTTAGGTTTTTTTGACAGCTTCTTTCTTCTATTGCTTTTTCTCGCGGATAACGTCACCATATAAGCCAAATTCAAGTTGCTGCAATTTCAAGAGAAGGAGGTTGCGTAACCGAAAACGAAATGAAATTGGCACAAATGAAATTAGAAAACTACTATAAGAAAGAAGAGTAGTGTAATATATTTCACGAAATTCAAATTCTAATCTGGTTTCAGATTGCAAACAAATCGGATGTTTATGTTGTTTTGCTCAAAATTCGATGTAATGACTAAAGTAACATTGGGCAAAATCCATTAGTAACTTCTTCGACGTAAAAATGTGAAGTTGTGTTAAAAATGTAAATTCTCGTATTTGTTTAAGATGTAGGTAATACACACTAGTGTTGGTCACGTTAGCGTATATTTTTGGGAATGTTCTAGTTATCACGTAGACTCGCGTTAATTTAGTTAGGCAATTTTGTAAGGAGTGATTAAATTAATTATTAAATTGATCATAAAGGTAAATTTTGAAGTGTTAGCCGGAGTCGCCATTTGTTGTTGGTAACTTCGTCGTTTATTCTTGCGTAAAATATTTTTGTACTCGGGTGTAACTGCACTGATGAGCTGTAATGACAGCGAAATAGTACTATCTGCAGTTGGTTGAGGTGTAGACAGCACAGCATAGACATGCATTTTAATTTTTTGTTGACTACGTTTTGCTAAGGGTAAGCAAAATACTTTTATTAAAGTTTTTCTTTGTTAGATTAGTTTAAATTACTAAAGAACTAGCTCCATCTGGTTTAATTCATAAGCATTCCTAGCAAGTTCATGCCGATCAATCATAGTTATATGTAAAGGGCATCCTATGAGTGACAATTAGAATTTTGATCTGTAAGCAGGTATGATAGAAATGGCACAGCAATCTTACAATAAGAGTTTGTATAATGCGAATTTACAGGGTTATTATAAAAAAGGATTTAAGGTTTGTAAAAGGCACGCTATTAAGATAGAAACTTATTTTGTAGTTTAGTATGATGTTAACCGAGCCAAATGCGTTACGATTGCGTTTCCTCAGGACCATTTACAGGGCTATTTGGCACGTTTAAGAAAAAAATTTTCTCTCATGCCCCTGGAAATTAAGCTGTAGGATTTTAATATGCCTCAAGTCGAGAGGCTTACTGAAGTTACTAAAGTTGATCGGCATGCCTAGTTTGAAGATAATACTTGGAGCGGATTACCCTGTTGTTCCCAAATTAACACCAGGTTCCTCTTATAAAGAAGCAAAGTTTATAGACTATATTCCTATACTTTCAACTACAAAAGCAAATAAGTAGAAAAAAAACGGAAGGTTTCGTCAGTCAAGCGACAAACGGTAAATCTGTAAAAAGGGATCATAGACCCCAGGCATTCGTAAAAAGGTTAAGACAATAGTTAGGGAAATACCAAAAGCCTATATTTTTACAGTAAGTTCGTTGAACTTAAGACTGCAGAAGGGTGGATTCAGTATCAGTTGTTTAGGAATTGGATTCGCTATGTTTATTGATGTATAATATCTAATGATCTTATTATACTTTAATGAATAACGTGATAATAGAATTTGGCAGTAGCCTTGAAAACATTGTATTTTAGACGTCCAACTTTAATTAAAAAAATCACCAGAACTCTCCAACAAATAGAACGAAACTATAAACATGCCCTAAATCTGTCTTCATTTTACTTGTACGAAACTAACTCATTAATTATAACAAAGTCTAAACAATGTTTATAAGTTACATGTTACTCGAACAATCTGTAAACAAACTTCACTCATATGCTTTTACCCGCAGAAGTAGCGCAACGCTTCATCTGCATCTCGCATTGCACTTTCAGACATCTACTGTACATGTTCATTGAAGTCACAAGCTGAAATTTAACTTGAGACAGAGTATGTTCAACAATACTTGGTGCCACAGGGTTCCCGTGGTAATTCTCGAAGCCCAAGTGTCATACGTACGGTCTGTAAAATAAAATCTAATGGATTTTCCGATAGTATTTTCTGTGCAGTAAATGGAGTATGGGAGTCATTTAAGCGATTCTCCCCTGATTTACAACAAAGTTTTAAAAGCGCTAGCTTGTTACCGAGTCAGGTTGTAAAACGCACGAGGAATTCGAAAGTAGGTCCCGGCTGCATCGCAACCGATTCCCGCGTAAAACAAATTGGGTTAGAGATAAATGGATCGCGAACCACAAAAGCAAAATACCCAGAAGGGATTTTAAATGATAGATATCTTGGTTCCTGCACCGGCGTATTGAAATTAATTATTGTACAGATACACATTGCTTGCAGTATATATATTTGGAGGGAACTTATACCTAAATGTGTACAGATTAGTTCTCTAAAGGTGGGAAAGTCTGTGAATATTATTTAGGTATGAGACTACCTAGCTTGTATGTCTCACATATACAGATTTACCTTATTCTAGATATTTTAAATGTGCATCCTTCCACCACCCTTTGAACGCATTAAGACAGATTTTAAAAAATGCCTTTTTAAAGGTTATGGTTTTCTAAAAATTGAAGATGGCAAAGCTATTAGGCTTTCTAGAACACATGACTTTCCAAAAGGCGGTCGAAGAGTATACATGACAACAATGCAACTCTTTACGCGCTGTCATAGGAACCCACAGACATAGTATCCTTTATCTAGACGGCTAAATCTTATAGCATGCACGAGAAAATTTTGTGACGGCCGGTAAGTCGCCTTGACAGCAAATTGTTATTATAACACATGTGCGACTTTTCCAGAACCTAATGGATTTAGAAGCTGGCAACAATAAAACAAATTTGTAATGTTAATGTCTTATCTTTAAATGTTTTCCGTCAAATTCAAATATTGCTTGATTCGTCACCACTCCCAGAGGCCAGAGACGTATTTCGCTATTGTGCCGATGCTTTGGATGCCTGGTTGCCTGTTTGACGCCTTTGCCTTTGCGTAGTTTGGTTGCTGTTGAACCACAGACATCTTACTCTTTCTTTCTTTTTTTTGCGTTGAACAGGCGTAACCATTGTTTACGTTTGGATTTTGAGAACGTAAGAACACGTTAAAGTCTTGAATACCGGTATACGGGGCCAGATTGTTCGATATCTCGCAAATTACTTCCACATCCAACGGATGGGTATTGTATCGCGAAAAAAATTTTCAAAAATTTTTATTTGCTCATTCGCTTTAAAATGGTCGAAAACGCAAAAAAAAAACAAAATTTGAGCAAAAAAATTCTTGTCTGTTTGTGGTATTGTTTGTGGACACGATAACTTTCGAAAGACTTAATATATGAACTTGAAATTTGGCAAGCGTATAAATCTCAACTACCCAAAGCGACCTATTGTTTGTGGCGTAAGTAGGATATCGGGAAGGGGGCGAAATTGGGGGGTAACTACCCTTTTGGCAAATTTTCATTTTTTTATATTTTTTTCGTTTTAGTATGTGATTAGTAGTATAACTACGAGTATTATTAGTTCTTATAATTTTCGGTACAGCAAACTGTTTAGAAGATATTAGCAAAAAGCGCCACTTAAAGAAAACGGTTTTTCCTAAATATCTCCGAATATATTTAATATATTCAAAAAATGAAAATGCCATCAGATAGGAAATAAAATTTCTCACCAAAGTGTCTTAGAAAATTTATCCAAAATTTTGACATTTTCCAAATATTTCCAAAAAACCTATTTTGGACCCTGCTCGGACGATTTTTTTAATTAATAATTTTCGAGTTATTTGGAAAAAAAACCATTTTAAATATGTATATATTTTTGCTAATATCACGAGGACTGTTTGTCTTAGAAAAAATGTGTAGAGAGAAAAAATGCTCAAAACCTGATTACTAATCGTTTAGTATAAGAAATAAAAACGTAAATGTTATTTTGACAATTGGATGTGGAAGTATTGATTCAATTTCCAGCGGTTTTTATCCTGCTGCTGCGATAAATTGAATTCTGTTTGAGATAAATRCGCTATAAGTCAAGATTTTAATTTAACATATTTTAATATTTACAGTGAAAACGAGTAACGCATCAAGCTAACACATCCATWTGCGTGTAGGTTGTTATAAATCACAACTACGGTTGCGAGTTTGGGCAATAAAACTGCAACGCTCCTGCGGATTCAGTTTCAGAAACCTCATCTCGGCCGACTGCACTGACTGGCATGCTAGGATCACAAAATGCGCGTGGCAACATTACACAGTTACATCGAAGTAAGCGCGCCAGGAAATACTGACATCACAGATTCAAACTGTAAATATAGTTAATTTCTCTAAGCATTAACTAAGTTCTTTGGGAAAAATAAAAAAAACACGGGTCTATTATTTTTTTCATGCAGATTAATATTCTGCAATCGGAGATACTGATGCCTGTACATTGTAACTGCGAATACCTCCACTAAGGATGCCGAACAAAAGATTCGGAAGCGTCCCTGTTTTTGCAGACGAATTCAATCTTTAACGGATTGGCGATAGGTGGCGATAGGTGGAGCATGATAAGTGTATAATCTAAGGAGAATGTCTCACATTTACCATTTTACTGGTTAATTGTTAGGTTTTATTTTCATGTCAATTTATAAAACTACAAATACCAACCATTCAGTTTATCGCCATACGTATAAAATTAACGTATAATAACAATGCTTATAGTAATATAACAATTAAGAAGCTACGTACTACAGCACATTTATTTGTTCGTCTGCTCTAAGCAACATTAAATTTCGCCAAATTGAATCTTAAACAACGAATTTAGCGAAACTGAAACTGCGATAAGCTCAAAAACAAAGGTAAATGGAACTTGTAAGACAGTGCTGAATTAAAAAAATTCAGCACCTAACTTTAACCGCGTTGTAATTATTCAGAGCATATTGAAAGTTTATACTACATATTCCTATTTCACGTCCTCCTATTGCATGATCATTGTTATGTGTTTTACTCTGAATAGGATGATAAAAAAGAGTAAAAAATTTAAAAATCTTACACTTGTAAGTTGCTGCCATCTGCCGGTGACATTTGAAACCCCTATTATTCTCTTTATAAAGGACATTTTTGTAGCATGGCAGATGACAGAGATCGTTACTCTTTTAAGTTTGGAGTTATCCGTAGTAATGACGTTGCCATGATCTTATATTTATAATCTTTACTGGGCATGCGTCTAATATGTATTTATTTGTATTGTGTATAATTTATTGTGTAGACGTGAACACATTTGTAGCATTTAGTAGTGATGTTGATTTTATATCGATTTTTACAAAAATCGATTTTTAACGTTCAAAAATCGATCTTTTTGAATCGATTTTGAATTGCTCGATTTTTGAAGAGATCGGAAAAGGTGTGCTCGAATCGAATCGAATTCAGTGATGACCAGATTTTGTTATAATAAACTCACTGGTTACTGACTAAAATGCTGAAATTAAAATTTGCAAACGCGCAAGGTATGTTGCGAAACATAGAGTCAAAGGCCAAAGATACTTCAACAATTCCTTTGACCTATAATAGAGAGCGCTCGCCAACGCCTAAGGTAAAAGTTAAAAATTAATCAATTGAAAACGTGCATGGTCATCGTCCGCGTATATATAAAACCATTGCAAATTGAATGAAAACTTCCACATCCAATTGTCAAAACGACATTACCTTTTTTATTTCTTATACCATACCGTTAGAACGCCATTAGTAATCAGGCTTTGAGCATTTTTTTCTCTCTACACATTTTTTTCTGAGACAAACAGTCCTGGTGATATTAGTAAAAATATATAAATTCTAAAATCGGTTTTGATCAAATAACTCAAAAATTATTAGTTTAACAAAAAAATTACAAGAGTGCTTTCTGATCAGAAATTTGATTTTCTCTATAATTCCAAAATTTAAAAAAAAACCGTACAAGCACGGTCCAAAATAGGTTTTTTGGAAATATTTCGAAAATGTCAAAATTTTGAATAAATTTTTTTAAGACGCTTTTTGTGAGAAATTTTATTTTCTACCTGATGGTATTTTAATTTTTTTAATATATTAAATATATTCAGAGATATTTAGGAAAAACCGTTTTCTTTAAGTGACGCTTTTTTGCTAATAGGTATATTCCAAACAGTTTGCTGCACCGAAAATTTATAAGAGCGAATGTTACTCGCAGTTATCACATACTAAAACGAAAAAAAATAAAAATTTGCAAAAATGGTAATTACCCCCAATTTGCCAAATTTCAAATTCATATATTAAGCGTTTCGAAAGTTATCGTGTCCACAAACAAAACCACAGACAGACAGACAAGTGAAAAACATAGAAAAACTAATGCGGGAATATCCAATAAAAACTTACATTATCGCCGCCTTCATCCGTGGGTCATAACAATGCGGTCACTCCGGTGGACAGACAAGGCGGTTTCACATATGCGCGGGAGATGCAAAAACAAAACATAAGTTACTCATCCGTTAAACTCAGATAGATACAGTTAAGACTCACAGAGGGGTTTTCACCCCAGGGCCTCATCCTTGTCCTGTCTATGGCTTCATCCCTGAGATTACATCATTAGTCAATGGTGGTTATGAATACCTTGTTAGTTTTCTCTCTTCAACAACTAGCTAGTGTCAACCTGAAATAGTAGAGGCTTCCCCGAACGCTCACCCTAAGGCCTATAGGGTCGCATTCCAATAGCCCGGATCGGGGGCACCTAATAAGGCTACCCTCTCCACCAGAACTATGTCATTCGAGATATCCTGCATTACCCCCCGGAATGCAAGTCCTCCACTCGAAGGAACCACGGCTGTTAACCGGGCACTCTGCGCTAGGGGTTTCAAACTGCCTGAGGCACATCATGGCCAAAGACCTTACTCTCTCTGCCTGAGGCACAACATGGCCAAAGACCTCGCTCTCACTGCCTGAGGCACAACATGGCCAAAGACCTTACTCTCTCTGCCTGAGGCACAACATGGCCAAAGACCTCGCTCTCACTGCCTGAGGCACAACATGGCCAAAGACCTTACTCTCTCTGCCTGAGGCACAACATGGCCAAAGACCTCGCTCTCACTGAGCCAAAATCAAGAATATTTCTCTCTGTCAAAAATGACACATCCATACTCATTGCCTACTTTTGCATCTCCTCGCGACGCTGATATTTCTCGCCAAAACAATTAATCGCATGCATACGCATTCGCTTCGATATTAGTATTTATCTTATTAACAGCGATTCTAAACATAGCAAGAAATTAATAAACGTACAAAAACACCTTTTATTTTAATAACAACGCAGATACAAAAATAGACATTTAACATTCGGCCAACCTAACAGGGTCGTGTCCTCACGACATAATTATTCGGTATCCCTACTTGATTTGGATAAATTAGTCAATGGTACTTCATCTGAGCCACTGTCCTCATCGATGGTATCTGATGTAATAAATGGATTTGATAATAATAAATAGATTTTATTAAAACAAGAGCAGATACTGAGAGTAATACATGATCAATAAAGGCAAAGTCTAGCAGAAGCTATTCTACTTAACCTTCGAAAAGAAACTTAAACTATGTTTATTATGGTATAATTTATGAATACCCCTATTGTTAATTGATTATACGTCTTACGCTTCAGTTATTATTATCAACAGGTGTCTTATCTCCTTAGGTTAGCCTTCATGTGTGGTCTTTGGGGATAGTAAGCTATTGCTTGAAACCTCATCGAGTCCGAACGAACGAAGTAAGTCATGGTCATCATGAAATCTGACGATCGAAAAATAACTGTCTTAGTTTAAATTTAAATTTGTTAATATTTAGTTTTTTTTTTTTAAACTCGCTCCGAAGGGTGAGCCTTACAGCTTTACAGCCTTACCGCCTTACAGCGTTGTATGTGAATACTTAGCTTTATTTCGTGTATCACGTGAGTGCGTAGTTGAATGAGGAGCAAGCTTAGACCTCAAGTTTTCACATGCATGAGAAGAAAACGGACGAAACAACTCAAATGAAGATTCTAGCGGGAATTCATGCGTAGGCCAGTTCTAGAGTTAATTCTGTAAAATACATGGTCCCTAAGCCAAAAACCAAGCGACAACGTGCATTCTGAACCGTCTAAACCCTGCTTCTATCAACAGAATTCAAACAGGGGTAATATAAAAATTGCAATAATTAAAGAGGACGAGAACGAGTAAATCACATAATTGCCTTTTCAAATTAACGGTAAAAAATGTCTACAAGCATAAAAAAAAAACTCAAGGATAAAATGATTTTTATATTAACTTAGTTACATGCAGCTTAAACCAGATCTGAGTGTTTATAATGAGATCAAAGTATGATCAACAAAATTTAATCTTGAGCAATCTATATAAATATTAAAAGACCGTATAAGAAATTTTATACTACCTTTATAATCAAAGACCATCAACTGCGACTTAGACAAATTCAATTGAAGGCCATGTTCAGCAGACAATTTTCTTAATTTTTCAAGTTCTTCGTTCAGAATTTTGTCAGCCTTTGCGAAATCATGCTTATCGCAACTAAAATACAATTGTGTATAGTCAGCGTAAATTATTACTTTACAATGTAGAACTAAGTTCACTATATCAGACGTACATATTATGAAAAGCAGAGATCCTAATGTGGAGCCTTACAGAACACCAGATCTAACTGACAATTCAAAGGAGACACTATATTTATTTACCACTTGGGTTCTATCGCTCAAGTAAGATCTAATAAACTGTACCGACAAACTGCTGAAACCGCAAGACTTTAGTTTGGCGCATAACATACCATGATTAATAGTATCGAACGCTTTTGAAAAATCGAGCATAACCAAAGCACTGACTAAACTCTTATCATAAGCTGAAATGAGATCATCCACGACTGAAGCTGGTGCAGTAGGAGTGCTTCGACCGCGCTTGAATCCGCACTGCGCATCGGAATCATTTTCCAAGAAAAGACAGTCAAATATCTGTTCGTAGACTAGAGATTCAAACAGTTTTGAAGCTGCAGGTAAGATGCTAATCAAAGGTAAATCCGACTAGTTTTCAGGGTTAAACTTTTTAAGTAGAGGTATTGCGATGACTTTCTTCCACATTGTAGGGAAATAAGCTTTTTCCATACAACAATAATTGAAGACGTGTAATAGGTATAAATCAATAATGGAACTACATAAGTGCAACATTTTCAACGATATGTTGTTTGTGCCACAATTATCTTTTTTTTACGTTAAAGACTGCGGAATGTACCTCTTCTAAAGTAACCATTCTTAAAGAAAATTCTTGTAGGGATGGGAATCTAGCATTCTCACAATATTGCATTCTATGATTAGAGACGAGATCATTTTTTTTAACTGGAAAATATGTGCATTAATAGAATTACTATTAGACAGATTAGAAGGCAGTTTAGAACTGACTTTGTTAGTACCAACGTTTAAATTGCACATAGCCGACCAAATAGTGTGTATATCTTAACTATAAGCAACTGAATCTATGTAACTACGTTTTTATATCCTAACAGAGTTCACAATCAAGTTTCCCAACCTCTTGTGTACAGCAAAATTTTCAAGAAGTTTACTTCGTTTGTATTTACGTAAGGATGCATCACGTTTACTCAAGAGACATTTGAGTTCAGGGCAACACCACATTGCATTGGGCTTTGTTACTCTAGACGTTACCACCAGGGCATGCCGATCAGAGAGAAATAATTAGGGTGTTGAAATTTTCAAGTTTCTTATCAATATTGGTCTCACGTATCACATCAGTCCATTCAATAGATTTCAAACTTTTTCGAAACTCACTGACATCAAAGCGTCTGAAAGATCTACACAGAAGTAATATATTTGGGCTCACATTTAATCTTAGGTGCACTAAATTCACAATAAACCAATCTGTGGTCAGAAATATCGTCACAGTTCTTCGAACCGTATCTTGTAACATTCAGAAAATGGAATACGAATAAAGAATCAATCAGTAAGCTTGAGTTACCAGTCACTCTATTCGGTTCATCCAAGACTTACACCAAGTTGTATGCCTCCAAACATGCACACACAGGGTTAGAAATATTTAGTAAATTAATGTTGAAATCGCCTAGACAGACAAATTAATCATACATACCGCAAACAAAACCAAATGTATTATCAAGGGTTTCAACAAAATTGCCCAAGTTGGAGTTAGGCGGACGATAGCATACGCCGAATGCATAATTTACAGTCCCTACGCGGATGCGAACTCTATTAACGAGTTACAAAAAGTCGACTTGATATATGCCGCCACTTCGACCCTCAGCACGATGCGTATAACGAAGATTGTAACCAGGTATTGCTAAAATAGATAGATCTACATTATTAGACAACCATGTCTCGCTAACCATAACAACAACATTAGTTTGCACTTTGAACTAAATTGATAAAGTCTTGAAAATGTGCTAAGAGCGATCTTACATTAAGATGTGCAACCTTTATAATAATTATAAGCTAAACTAATACACAATACAGGATATCCATTACCTCTAAATGAGAACAAATACAACCTGACTTAATTTAAACTAAATTGTATTGAAGTCTGTTTAATTGTTAAATTAAAGAAAAGCAAAATTAATACTTAACCACCGGCGGTAGCTTTTCCAGAAAAGCATTACATTTTACGCTTGCAACAAATCTGCGCCACAAATAATAAAAAGATAACGTTGCCAATTAACTGCTACCGATAGGTACTGTTCTGTATATTGACTACATCGTCAACAGAATTTACAGAGTATTTACGACCATTTACTATTACTTTGACTTAACCCTGTTAAGTCCATACGTTACAAGCACCAAATTCAGAGCTACAGAGTTTTAGTAATTCTAGGCGCTTCCTCGTGAGATCTTATGATCTTATGGAAATATTGGTTCCTCACAACAACTTCTTGTAGCGAAATATGAGCTGCCTATCCTTCCTTGAGCAGAATCTGACGATTCTAGATCGATCTCTTCCAGTATTCACACTTACCATCCGATGAAAGTCATCTATGGCTTCCAAATAAAAATTTAAATCACATAAACTGGGCACTTAAAACACAAATAACCGGAGAATCGCTGGATCACGTCTACTCGCTGTGCATTACCTTATCTTTAAATAAGAAATAGGAAATGTACTTCGTTGATTCTCATCGCAAGATTTCAGAAAGGTCAACAGCGCTTCGGGGCTTGATAATTACACGATTGGGCAACTGCCTGTATAATGTTATCATAGGATGTTATTAAACATCAAGAAATGAAAGAAAATGATGGTGATGATGATGATGATGATGTTGATGATGTTGATGATGGGTACCCATATTAGCATGAACATGAAGAATATGCAAAACATGTATGATAGAGGTATTAGATCTACCAATAATCACGCCGAAACAAAAGAGATCCTGTTAAGGTCAAGAACTTTGCTGAATAAACGTATTTTGCACAAAAACTGTCAGCCGCCGCTTAACCACTAATTATAATTACGACAAACGATAACTTGTCATACCACTGCGCTGCGACAAAACGTGCTAAAAATGTTGAATACGTTATTATTAATCTCATCGAATCAGTGAACCGATTGTTTGATCACCAATTATAATTACGACAAACTATAATTTGTCAAACCACTGCGCTGCGATAAAACGTGCTTAAACTTTTTGAATTCATCTCACCGAATCTGTGAACCGATTGTTTGACAACCAATTATAATTACGACAAACTATAATTTGTCAAACCACTGCGCTGCGATAAAACGTGCTTAAACTTTTTGAATTCATTTCACCGAATCTGTGAACCGATTGTTTGACCCCACACCTGAATGAAAAACATAGAAAAACTAATGCGGGAATATCCAATAAAAACTTACATTATCGCCGCCTTCATCCGTGGGTCATAACAATGCGGTCACTCCGGTGGACAGACAAGGCGGTTTCACATATGCGCGGGAGATGCAAAAACAAAACATAAGTTACTCATCCGTTAAACTCAGATAGATACAGTTAAGACTCACAGAGGGGTTTTCACCCCAGGGCCTCATCCTTGTCCTGTCTATGGCTTCATCCCTGAGATTACATCATTAGTCAATGGTGGTTATGAATACCTTGTTAGTTTTCTCTCTTCAACAACTAGCTAGTGTCAACCTGAAATAGTAGAGGCTTCCCCGAACGCTCACCCTAAGGCCTATAGGGTCGCATTCCAATAGCCCGGATCGGGGGCACCTAATAAGGCTACCCTCTCCACCAGAACTATGTCATTCGAGATATCCTGCATTACCCCCCGGAATGCAAGTCCTCCACTCGAAGGAACCACGGCTGTTAACCGGGCACTCTGCGCTAGGGGTTTCAAACTGCCTGAGGCACATCATGGCCAAAGACCTTACTCTCTCTGCCTGAGGCACAACATGGCCAAAGACCTCGCTCTCACTGCCTGAGGCACAACATGGCCAAAGACCTTACTCTCTCTGCCTGAGGCACAACATGGCCAAAGACCTCGCTCTCACTGCCTGAGGCACAACATGGCCAAAGACCTTACTCTCTCTGCCTGAGGCACAACATGGCCAAAGACCTCGCTCTCACTGAGCCAAAATCAAGAATATTTCTCTCTGTCAAAAATGACACATCCATACTCATTGCCTACTTTTGCATCTCCTCGCGACGCTGATATTTCTCGCCAAAACAATTAATCGCATGCATACGCATTCGTTTCGATATTAGTATTTATCTTATTAACAGCGATTCTAAACATAGCAAGAAATTAATAAACGTACAAAAACACCTTTTATTTTAATAACAACGCAGATACAAAAATAGACATTTAACACAAGAAATTTTTTGCTCAATTTTTTTACCATTTTAAAGCGAATGAGCAAATAAAAATTTTGGAAAATCCTTTGGATGTGGAAGTAAAATGTAGTTATATTAATGTACTTTTCTTTTATTCATATGTTAATAGTTAGCAGTATGAAATATTTACGGTCTCATTTAGTACAGCCCATTTTTGGTTTTTTGAAATCGATTTTTTTTTAAATCGATCTTCTAAGGACGATTTTTTGCATGAATCGATATTAACTATTTCGATTTTCGATTCATGCAAAAATCGATTTTTATGGTTAGTTGCAGCATCACTAGCATTTAGTGTTATTATCTGTTCAATGAGTATAATTATTATGTTGTTAGTCTAAGGAAAACTTGAGTGCAATTTAATTCGTTGGGTGGTGCCTGTCTTCCATTGCTCGGAAGACAGGTACCACCTACCTGTTTCCTTTTGTGTAAGCAAACAAATAAATATATATATTTTTGTAATAAAGTTAGATATTTATTTGTACTTTCACTAAAAATTAAATCCATGAATTCAAGCTTACGAAGTAGCCGGTATACATTAGCTCTACAAAAAGTTTTCGCAATATTGTTAAAATCTAAATACAGTGAATGTTATTTTCTAGTTCTAAGGAGTTTAAAAAAAGATAAAATACGATTACAACAATAAAATAAGCACGACGGAAAAGCATGATTGTGCTGAAGTGTCACTGACGATAAAAGACAATTGACAACAGCATTCTGAATCCGAAACGACAGATGACAATCGAATGTTGAATGACAGATTCATAATGCTTTTGTCATTTGTCATTTGTCTTTCATTGCCACTGAAACTTTAGCCTTTCGCACGATCATGCTTACACTTTGTTAGATAAGATGAATTACGTTCTAACGTCCTACATACCAATGTATCTTTCTTACTACATTTAGCTGAAAATGATGGTGGATTCCCTCGAAACACAATAAACGGATGTGCAGTAAGACATTCATTCATTTGTTTTATTTTATTTTATTAACAAGTGATCTGCACTTGGAGCATAATAGATCATCTTCCTCATTTAACCTCTATAATTGGTAGTTTGCACAATTGAAACTGATTTGTTGATTGTAGTCAAGTCGGTAGCTTCGAATTTCGAACACTTCTGAAAAACCTCCACAACTGAGAGATTTATTTAAAATTAAAAGTGGAGACTCAAACAAACTTGTAGCGTGTTGTTTTAAATAAACATTAGGAATTCCATCCACAAGACAAATCCTGTTTCCAATGTAATAATTTATAATAGACTTTCTGATGAGTTACTATTACATTTACAATCAGTTTCATCCGAAATTAATGCTGTGAAAATAAGTTGCAAAAAATTGTATATCTCTCAAGAAAACTGCTGCCCGATAAATCACCATAAAATGTGGTTTCTGGTAAACCCCTGCCCCCTTTCATCACACTAACGTATTAATTTATATAACTCCTTAGGTGAATTTGAAAGTAACGAGTTCTCAATACCGCGAGCAAACTATTTCGCAAGCTTCAATGCTCGCTCTACATGTTTTCCTCAACTTTGCTTTCGAAACAAAATGTAGTCGCCAGTACTTTTGAAACCTGTATATGAAATTCTCTTGTTTATAATAAGACATTTTGGTTTGAAGGCTTCCGTGGTTGTTATCGATGACATGTTTTCCAGGTTGCTTCCCACGTTGCTTATTTGACCTTCAAGTTTCGACACTCATGTCGGTGTCTTCCTCAGAAGTGGCTCTGAAACAGTTTCAGATGTTGACTGATTGATACTAATATTATGCGATTTTGATATGTTTTTCGATTCGAAAAACGCCATAACTCCTACCCTTGAGGCAAAAATTCAGTATCCATTTAAACATAACTGTCTTTGGAGTTGTCGATGTGTAAAAATAATTTCATTCTTGGCTGAAGATTGAAGCTTCCTCTCTATAATTCTATAGATAGTTTCTAGCTTCACTATAGTAAGAAATAAACCCGCCCCTAGAGCCCTGCCTACATGCTAGTTTAGGAAACAGATCGTATGCTTTTTAGGGGTTTAACCTGAAAACCTATTTCGAACTCATTTAATTAAATCATATTAATTGTCCGTGTTCATTATTATGATGCTGTTTTTTATTTCCCCGTGCGAACGAGCGGGGCCTAGATAATGCCTGAGTAGTTGCACTGACAATACAATACAACTATTTCGGACATTTTATAAGATGAACAATCGTAATAGGAACTTTTACAAATTCTGCTGAAAATGTTCGCCTTAAACCACTTGTCAAATATGCCTATACCCCCATTTGATGCATCATTCTTTTATAAGTATCTGCTGCAGTTCCGAATATTATTATTATTATTATTATTATTATTATTATTATTATTATTATTATTATTATTATTATTATTATTATTATTATTATTATTATTATTATTATTATTATTATTATTAATTGATTATTCTTCATTGTTCATCCGGTGTATGATGAATGAGTTCAACGTTTCCAGTTAGACAGAATTATTATAATGTTTTTTTTTTCTGATTAAAGGCACACTTGCCAGTTCACGACCCTTTCAGGAAGTTAGCTAAAGCGCCTATAGATTTCTCCAGACAAAACGTAATCGCGGTGAGTTTACTATAAGATGTAATGAACGAGGAAGCAACACAGTGTCATTGCTCCTGCAATTCCATCAAGTTTATGACGGGCAATCAATATGAAATAAAATGAACGCTTAAAGTGGGAATCTACCGAGAATATAAAAGCCATACAAGAGACAAAAATACATAGCTCGATGAAACGTATTCTTATACATATTATTACATGTATAGGGGTATATAGGGTGTTTCACAACTTATCCGAAAAATTTTAACCACATGTAGGTATATATATAAGAAGTTGATTTGTCGAAAAAAATCTAATGAAATGAAAACTCACAAAAGGTGACGTTAACAACAGTTGTTTTACGCATGCTATGCAATTCTTAAACTTCCATTTTCCAAACTTTAACTTTTTTTCTCGTTTTTTGTCGAACTTTCATTAGATTCATTAAGGCGTGCTGCTTCTATAAGCTGAAAATTGTATAACATAACATGTGACTTCTTAAATTTTTTTTAAATATCCCGTAAATAATTTTAAAAAATACAATAGTTTCTTTTTGCGATATTTTCTTAATTTGTCTTGTACCCTCAGTGGTACTGTGACCGAAATATTCGATTTTGTTTCAAGAAAATGACATCCAGAATTGGTAAAAATTGATGGCAACTTCAACACTAAAAAAGATACCGGCGTGGACTTCTTACGCTTTTGTAGGTAGAAAAAGGCTTAGGTTTTCACATGCTGCAATAATAGCGTTTACTTCAATCGCCTTTTCCATCAAGTACTGTGAGTGTATGATCCGGTTCATATCACTGTGCAGTCCCTTCGCTTAAATGACATATTATTTGTTATTTGTGATTGTTAACATTTGTTATTAAGAATGTCATTAGTCAGTCATCTTATGGGCTGAAAAAACTTTCATATCACCGTTTGCTGGAAATAGTTAAAAACACGCAGTATCACATAAATGTTTAAAATATTAGCGTTGCAACAGAATAAATCGAGAAATCTTACCCACAAGCACCTAGTCAAACCCTGGGTCAAAGCCATACTAGCAGGTAAACTTTCCGTGTTTAAAGAAAGAAATTGCCATCCACATAATTTGCAACTCTGTAGGAGGTTATTTCACACTGAGGTAGGAGGTTGTTTCACATTGGTGTAGAAGGCAGAAGGCGATTTTGTCCATGATAACCTATAAGACGTCAGTAAGAAACGGCTTTGCTAACAGATACAGATGGGCAATATCGCTGGTTAATAAACTTAAGTTATTTTAGAAAATGGTCGTATTGAGAGAGAGAGAGAGAGAGAATGTTGGACAGTTTCAAAGAAACAAAACACAGTGAAGAACAACTAAAATCGTCAAACACTGCAACGCCGCGTAGCCTACTACTGCTGGTAGTCAAACATCCATGCAGGCATCACTACTAAGGAAATTTTGTAATTGACAGTTGCAAAATGTCAATCATTACGTTTGGAAAAGTATATATATTTAATGCATTTTCCGCTGACAAGAAGTGCATTTTTCTAAACGAACACACCGCATATTATATATGTATACAAAGCTGATTGAATAATACGTTTTCAGATAGTATATCTGCATTTTTAAAAAGCTTTTGGCGTTTTGTTATTAAATTGATGTAAGTAATAATTAATAGTATATTACATAAGGAGAGTTGTAAGAAGCATATTGCGAGTAACGCATTTCCATGAATGCGTAATTGCCTTACAACTGGAGTACTATACTTTTTCTACGACGTCTATATTTTTAAAACTTCATATTTTGCCTTTTTTCAGCAAAACAAATAGGCTAATGACAGTAAATGACAGTCACAACAAAGTATTGACAAACGTCAAATCACTTAAAGAATGGGGCTCATCGGATATTATCACTTACCACTGCTTACAATAACTGGAACGTTTTAATTCTAATTTAATGTTATGTAGATATAATTTAAATACTTTTCAAAAGGCAAAAGCATCAACTGAAATTCTGCACTTTCATGATAACGTTGTATAAACATTAACCATTTTTTTTATATTTCAAACAATTAACTGACACAAGATAACATCCTGTGAACGCAATATTGAATTCGAAACTGAAGCGTAATAAAGAATTTGTGCTAATCATTACGTAACACTATGTGTAATAGCGAATTTACTAATCAAGTACACGGTGCCTAAGGAGCAATGTACTAATAAAGGAGTAGAAAAAGGTTTCTACGAAATACTTTGTTCTACTTGGGCAGTCTGAACAGGTCATAACAAGATCATATTAAAGTTTTAGTGATATGTCCCTTGGCTGACGAATGAATTTTCTTAATTTCTAATTTATGGAAAACTGATTCTCAAAAGTTCTTAATCTATTTGAATTTCAAAATTTGAGTATTTCCGTCATTCATTTTGGCTCTCCTAATAATCATTGGATCAAGTCCTTCAAAGACTAAACCACTTGCTGACAAAATAATTCTGTTTTGTTGTTTAATGATGTTGCGTACTCCTTTTCGTTGACACTGTCCTATAAAGAAGAATAAGAGTGCAAGATCGGACAACCTAGCAGAACAAAGGTCTTAAAGCCTGAACCTCCAATTATCAAATTCAATTGTAACCATCGGGGTACAATGAGCATTAGCTTCTTAGCTCCTGGTGAGTCAAACTTTCAAGAAAATAGTTGAAAACGAATCTGCAAATTTCCTTGTACTTTTGTAGCAACCAAACAAACGTTGAAACCAATTTTTTTGTTTTGAAATGCCACGTCTTTGATAACTGCTGTCGATTCTTATCGGTATAAAATTTTTTATTTCTTGGGTTGAAAAATCCTTTATTTCGAAAATTTTGCTCCGTTGGTCCAGATGATCTTGGACAAGAGATTGAGATCTTGAATACGAATAAGAAGATTATAACAAAAAACGAACCCTCTTTTCATAATACTCCGGCTTCAGAACTCGAACCTTGGTAAATATAAAGGACGCATATTATATATTGGGGAATAAATAATTTCATGTAAATTTCGCTAGACAAACACCAAAAGCTCTAACACGCATTAAAGCAAACTGTCAAATCGTTAAAACAAGTGGACCAGCTTCGAAATATCCTGGTATACCATGAAATACAGTATTTCTTGTTAAAATTGTGTTTATTTCCAAAATATGGAAGTCAATTGACCAATAAACTTCAAATTCGCATTGTAAGGTTTGAGTCAGCCACTTTGAAGTAATTCATGGAATAGCGAAGGGGAAGTTCTCACATGCGTATGAATCGTGCAGCATGCAATAAAATTAGTTGATAAAACTCAGCTACTATGTCATATTAGCATGCCGAATATATCGATTTCCGTGGAACGTAAAGTATAAATATTAATTTGAAGAGTTCTTGCATAAAATTGTCAAGGCAGAAAGGCAGAAACTGGTACCACGTTCGTGTTGGCCGACATAGTAGTCATTCATTATGAAACCCGTCTGGGAAAAGCAATTTTTATTTTTTCTTAACTGCACGGCTTTCATATTTTGATTTTGTAATCGCTTAAATTAAATTTGTAAACATGGCAACACTAGAAAAATACAGCCTTTGTATGTCACGCTGCTTCATAATTTTACAAGACAGACTACAGTACAGTACAACACAGCCCGCAAAAGTTGTTGCAGAATCCTTATGTCAAGATTTGGAGCACAGAAAGTCTGCAACCTTTTCACTTCCAACAAGTTCAGAACATTCATCCTGGGGACAATGAAAAGCGACTGGAGTGTGCCGAATTACCCGTAATAATGTCAACAATACGCGAAATAATTAAAAATGTTTTGATTAAAACCCAAGGGCTGTCGTCAAAACGAACGTTCAAGAACACATTTTAGTTAACGGACTGCGTTGTCTTATTAGTGATTCGTAGGTAGGACTAGTGCCATTGCAATGTCTTGGCTGGGGGGCCGAAACGGCAACACTGCTTGAGTAAGCTGATGGTCAATTTTGACACTATGCAAGTAGAGTACCGTGTTGTAGGTGGCTGGCGGCAAAACTTACAGTTTAAATCGTTCAGCTACAAAGGTTTTAACCTGCTTTCGAATAAAACATATTTGCATGGTTAGACAGCGCACTAGCCCTTGGGTGATAATGTGCTTTATTTAGTACGCCGCCACTTCACCAATAAGTTTTTGATAGCCATTGCTTTACCCTATTGTTGTATTATACAATCTTTTATATAAGTATCCTTTACACTTATTTTTTTCCTGGCGAATAACTTTTAGTGAATAATTATATTACATAAACTTACAGATAGAAGAATGAGGACAATTCACAAAGGTTTTATATACAAGCACTTAAAATATACGTATATCCATAATTTTTGTTTCGCTTTAGAGAGAATGTTTCCAACTTGTTCCCTATTAAAGTTGTAGTGCATACTAAGAAATAGTAATTATTATCAGTTTGTACTGTCCCATAATTTATTATCTATAATTTACTTAAATCTAACGTCATTGTTTGTCCTTATCTCAAACTTAACCAACCATAATGTTCTCTTCACTTTTTTTTAGTTGTAGGAGCTAGGGTATCAGCATTTCTTATACTGTAGGGTCTATTATCTTACCGACTTTCACTTTACAAACAATTCCATAAGACAAAAAGAACATACATACGTTTTCAGAACTTTTAATAAAACATTAAAATCATCTATTCAGACGATTCTGCAAAGTTGTTCATGTAATCTTCCCAGATTTGCAAAAATATTTAGCAGGATATCCCGCTCCACTCCATACTAATTCTAGTGATAGAATATAAAAAAACCGCTGCAAATCGAATCAATACTTCCACATCCAATTGTCAAAATGACTACGTTTTTATTTTTTATACTATACGTTTAGTAATCAGGTTTTGAGCATTTTTTCTCTCTACACATTTTTTCTAAGACGAACAGTCCAAGTGATATTAGCAAAAATATATAAATTTTAAAATCGTTTTTCCAAATAACTCGAAAATTATTAACTTAACAAAAAAAAATACAAGAGCGCTTTCTGATCAGAAATTTGATTTTCTATATAATACCAAAATTTAGAAAAATCGTATGAGCAGGGTACAAAAGAGGCTTTTTGGAAATATTTCGGAAATATCAAAATTTTGAATAAATTTTCTCAGATACTTTTTGTGGCAAATTTTATTCCCTATCTGACGGTATTTTCATTTTTTTAATATATTAAATATATCCGGAGATATTTAGGAAAAACCGTTTTCTTTAAGTGACGCTTTTTTGCTAATATCTTATAAACAGTTTGCTGCACCGAAAATTTATAAGAACGAATAATACTCGCAGTTATACTACTAATCACATATTAAAACGAAAAAAAATTGAAAAAATACAAATTTGCAAAAAGGGTAGTTACCCCCCAATTTCACCCCCTTCCCGATACCCTACTTACCCCACAAACAATAGGTCGCTTTGGGTAGGTGAGATTTATACATCTGCCAAATTTCAAGTTCATATATTAAGTCTTTCGAAGGTTATGGTGTCCACAAACAATACCACAGACACAGACAAGAAATTTGTTGTTGCACATATTTTGTTTTTTTTTGCGTTTTCGACCATTTTAAAGCGAATGAGCAAATAAAAAATTTTGAAAATTTTTTTGGCGATACAATACTTCCCATCCGTTGGATGTGGAAGTAATACATTGACCACGTGAAAATGATAAACACGTTGCAACTACCGATTTGAATGCATTACATTGACTTACATTGACTTACTTCATGTTATTTGTGCGAAACGGGAAGTTAAAAAGCGATTTATAAAATGTATCGAATTCAGTGGCGACTTGTTTAAACCCTGTTTTTATTTAATAAAGTCATACGATCGCTAAGATCACTATTTGCTATATCAAAATTTCAGAAGCTTACTACGTTAAGCACGTTTAGTTCCGCCCGATGAGATGTTTTAATTATTATAACAGGCGTTCATTAAAAAACTGGCCAAGCAAACCACGGTTTTATTTTTCTAAAGCAAGCGTAAAGCGGCCGTGTGGTGTAGATTATTTCGTATAATTTGATGTACACTTAACGTTTGGTCCGTTTGACGTATACGTAGTTTACTACACTGATGCAAATAAGACGCTATTACTGTTATCTGTCACTAATATGGGCAGCGTTGATTCTGCAAAAACTCACAAATTGAGAATTACATACTACATATAACCGCAGCGTGTATTAAACTAACAAACATGCGCAACATAACCTCGGTTGTTTTACAGTCGACACAAGTGACAGTTTAGTTTGTTGCCCCACCACTACGACGTACTACATTCAGGCGACAAAACCATTCCGGCTCCTTGACCCGCTTTTTTATCAACGCCTATTATAAATCAGTTTTGTTCTACGAAAATGCCAATTTAACAGTGAAGCTTTTCATGGTGCAATCTAAATCAATGTCAACTTCGAAGGGTTATATCTCTAAAACGTAGCAATATGATATGCCCCGATATAAACTTTTTTTGTTTAGAATTAGACTATCGTCCCATATACTTGTCTCCACCGAAATACAATTGTATATTATTAGTTTCTGTCATTCAAACCACATATATTTTGCTATTTTCATAAGCGGTAGAAGTAAAATTTAAGTTACTTTTAACTTTTCAGTACTTACGTTTCGATTCAAGTTAAGGGATCTATCGAACATCATAAATATCAAGCAGCAAGTCATATCTGGTTTTGGAAGATATCATCGTACATAGTGACATTCTGTAAACTATAAACCTAAGTTTACCTCATTTCTATTACTTCCTAGTAACCTGCACATACGTATACTGCTTCGACAACTATATCTTTATTTCATCCACCAATTTATTTTTCCCATTTATCACACCAGTTCCTAAATGCATTTATTGGTGTAAATATGATCAGTTTTTGGAAGCATCTCCTACAGTGCGTTTCTGTTATTCCTTTTAATATAATTTGATCCTGAATCTATCGTGTATATTAGATTTTTCACACACTTTGTTACGGCACTAATCATGGATACATTATTTGACATAACTACTGTTTTTTATCCATGTGCTTAGTAAGTTGTAAGTATGTGCTATAGTACAATCTGCTGTTTTTTTGTGTTATATTTTTTTATTCTGTTCATTTTCTGTACTAAACCTTTTTCTAGCTGTTTAATTAGATAAAATTTCGACGACCATCATCAATTCATTCTCGTGGAAAACTGTCATCCATTTAATAAGCTGGTATCAACACGTCCCAAAAGGACTATAAAATTAATGACCGAGTGAAGTAATTAATGAACAACATAAGGGGAAAAGGATCGGGTGTTGACTTTATTACACTAGTAGTAATATTTACAGAAATGTGTAGTCTCATTTACATTCCGCTTTTCGCCGGTGTACGAGTCTTTTGTTTTATTGCGCTTTATCGCGGAGAATAAGTACAAGGTCAGAAAGTTTTTGCCCAACCTGCGGTTTACGAGAGCCTCAAGTTACGGGCTTTTATAAGCGCTAAAAACGCCCTTGAATGAGGATGCGATAAGAAACATTGGGCGAATAAAGCTTTTTACTGCTCTTGAAGTTATAAAGAATACGACCGACCCTTCAAAAATTACTTTAAAAACTTTATAAGTGGTAGACAAATGCGCTAATTCTTAATTACTTTTGCAATTCACAGTATGAATAAATCGAACTTCTTATTAGATCTAGGCTAAACCTCGGTGAGCGGTGGTGCAGCGGGATAGATGATACACATATATACAGGGTGTCCCAATGTAAAAAAGTTTATTTTTTTTAAAGTGATCTACCCAGTTCGACTTTATTTTTGGACTGTATGCTAAATTAAGAATCACTTCTGAGGTCGTTCTTAATAATCTACCATCAATTTTGATTTGTGGCGCTTTTTCTGTTCAAAAATTTGTACCTTCCAAATCCTGGTAAACAAATCAAAGTAATTAACGCGGTTTGTGTCCTGATTGTTTGCCGCATCTTTTAAGTGTGCTCAGTCGCATGTGCCCACTGCGAATTAAAAATGTCAAAAACTAACCTTTTACCAGTATATATTATTGTGTTAATTACGTCTATGTCATTTCGCCTGCGTGAAAAACACTCCGTGGACAGCTGTTTCGGCTTATAAAGCCTCCTCGGCACAGCTATAGTCTCAACGCAGACAGCATGGCATAGATTTGGCTTTCCTTATATACACCAAGGTAGGCGATATGAATGCGAGAATTACAGTGTGCATGACACCATGCCATCTAGTGGCAATACGGCATCATCCAGTCGTCTCTGCGGAGAACTAATCTGACGATCGTCGTTGGGGAACGTCTGCCGGTTTTTAACCGCCTACATCATAGTGGACTGCCGTTCAGATTAGTTCTCCGCAGAGACGAGTGGATGATGCCGTATTGCCAATAGATGGCATGGAGTCATCCACACTGTAATTCTCGCATACATTATTGTACTTCTCAAAAGCTTTTTAACAAGCTCTCCATGTATATAGGTAAGGTTTACATAGTCGATTAGAATGCAGGTCGCCATCCTATAGCAACTATATTTCGGGAAACTTCTGTTTTGGGCAGTAAAAATTGAGTGGGCTTCTTCTCTTAATATTGGGGCACTCTTTATACAAAACACAGTTGTAATCTAAACAAAAATCAGTATCTCTAATAATAAACAAGTTTTGAAATTTTGTAACACCTTGTATGTATGTGTGATGTGCTACATACGTCAAACCGCCTAATACTAGCTAATAACCCTAAATGGCTGTGTAGAAGCACTAGATTCTAGAAAAAGGTTAGTTTTGCAACGCAGCTTGATTCAGTCAGAATCACCTTCACCTAATCCTTTTTTATCTGTACACCTTTCTTATCTCTGTCAGTGTCGTGTTTAAATAATGTATGGAAGGTGCAAAGCCGACGATTATTTTATGCAAGCTAGTGCTCTACCGGAAGGTGTCAGTCTACGACAAAAATGATATGACACCATCGAAGGTACTTTATTCCTGTCATTTAAGGGGTCGCAATCGGCTTTGCATAAGAAGTCTAATTTCATTCGTCCACGAAAGTTCAGACAGTTCTACGTAGTAAACTAATTATCGACTTCCAATTATAACTCAGACGCTGTCACTTCGACACTTTCAGTTTAAGGGCCAAGTTAAATACCGCTAAATTTATAAATTAAACACGGTTACAACATATTAGTACAAGATAGCTATGGCAAGTATCATAGACAACTTTTTTATAATCATTATCTAACATTTCTTTAAAGTATTTAAGACATTTTGCTGTTCATCCAAGGTAGGAAGCCATTATTGGAACTAGATGTATCTGACTGTACCAAAGTGGAGTACACTTTAGGCGCAAAGATGTAAAAACGAAAAGTAATGGTGTCTGGTACAGAGAAAATTCGCTTTTACTAGGTAGATTTAAGAACTATAGATATAATAGCCGTCTAGCGAACACCAGTCGAAAAAGATTTCTTAATATGAACTTTAAGTAGAAAACTAAATTGAAAAAAAAACAAAGCAATAAAAAGTTTAATAAGTTTTATACAATAATTCATCTAAGCTATTGTGTGTACAGATCAAACCTTTTCGCTTTTATTAAAGCTCATCTGTGCAGCTTTAAACTAGTGAAGAACAGGGTATAGAACTGATTATGACTTTATTATACTAAAGAAAATGGTGAAATGTTAGGTGAGAATTAGGTGGCGTCATTAATCAGAAGAAAAAATTGGAATGGCAGTCAAACCTAGTTCCTTTTGCTGGGGCTAGATACCTCTATAATTAAACTTTTTGCTGATAAGCGGCTTCGTCGCATATAAAAATCATTTTAAAGTACATGTTTGAGATTAAAACGGCAAAAGTACATTTCAAATTAAAAATATAATCTTTGTTACTATAAGACTCATGACACACGTTGCCCGCAAAGTAAATAAATTTGATATTGCTTTGCTGTTGTTCGATTCTTCTATGGAACGGCTGTTACTATGTATTTATGCAGAGCTTTTGAAATTTAGGTGCAACGGATTTTGAAAGCTTTGAGTTTTACAAAGGCAACGTCATAAAGAAGGGATGATGCAATAAATTATGTATCAAAGTAACGTAATAGCCGTACTTGTCAGAAAATTTAATTAATGGAAGAGCATATTCCTTAAGTTTGTGTGTCGAGCTTCTTCTGTATTCCCTAATATAAGACATTTTAAAATACCTGCTGAAGAGGCAGCAAAGCGAGGCAATATACTATAGGTAAATGTATTTTGTCCAAGTGTAAGATAAAGTAATTTACTGAAACTTACCGACATCAAAAATTGAAAAGAAGAATACGCAGGTAACTACAGGGAAGATATAAAAAATCCTAATATGCATAAAATATATGCTCACATTAAGCTAATTTTTCAGGGCTGGCGTTGTTGCTTTTTTTCCAAGTCAAATCCGATGTTTAAAAACTAACTTTCAGCGACTTTTAGTCAACACAGCAATTATAATAAAAGGGCGATATATGCGTGTAGCAAACTTAAGGATAGTTTAGTTTCGATTCGTTTAGTTCGATACCATATAATGCCTGATGGCTATTTTTGTACCCCTGGGCCCTTCGGCAGGAGTCGTCGTTAAAAGTTAATTTAATGTTGTATATACACAGTACAACATTAAAACAGATAAGTTTTCCAAACATATCCTCGAATTAAGCTTAATATATTTAATGGTTTAATGTTTCTAGTTATTTTGGGGTTTATTCGACCTTAGATTAATTGAAAGAATTCTCTTTTTTCCAATGTCAAGCTTTCGACTATATTCAAGTCTTCGTATTCTTTCAATTGATCTAAGGTCGAATAAACCCCAAAATAACTAGAAACATTGATAACTACGACCGCTACTTCCTTTAAATTTAATGGTTTAATATATCACTACATATTATAAAACAAAGTCCTCCGCGTCGCCTGTTCGCGGTAAAAAACTACTGAACGTATTTTCATGCGGTTTTCAGCAATAGAGTGATTCATGAGGAAGGTTTAGGTATAATTTGCTAAGGTTTTGTTTTGGTTGAAATATAACCATAATTGTTGAAAGTGTCGGAAAAAAAGAAAAAGTCGCCTGGGAGCTTTCATCGAAAACACTGCCTAATGCCTTTGAGATATAACAAAGCAATCCATTGTGGGATACTCCTCTTCTATAGATCTACAAAAATGTCCGCAATGCAATATATCTATCTTTTAAGGATAGGCAAGTTTACAATAGTGTCACGACATCTGGCGGCAGATACATAAACTATTAAGAACAGTACTTTAATGCTGGAAAAAGGCGGAATTATTGTGTAATAGTGCTGTTTTGTTATATCGTATTAGCATTTTTAAATTGTTGGCAGTGAATATTATTAAGAAAAAGGGGATACATGTAAACACAAAAAGCATGTGTGATATTATATTATAATAATAATATGCGGATATGTGATTAAGCGGTTATCACATAGGTTATTACCACGAGTGTGTTTTTGTTACCATTACCAGTTCCTTTGTAATAATTATATTGCATATACTCGGTTGCGAACCCATCTGTGTTTCATTTTGCGATACAGATGAGTGTATTATAATAGCAAGTACTGTTTATTTCCGCCATTTGCAAAGACACACTAGCGCCACAAAAGGTCGATAAACTCTTCTATAGCCTACTATACCCATGCTATCTTCTAAAAATGGTCACATAGAATACAATAATTGAATAGCTATTTAGACGGATACAATATTAATCCTTATCAACTTAAATACGTTAGTTAAGCATTAATTTAAATGAGTATTTTAGAAGTTATCGCAAAAAATTAACGCACGCGAGCGCAAGCGCGTTCCTCACAATGATGGCGGGACTCGCTTGATTCGATTATCTCCGCACTGCGCCGCTCCCCTAGCTGTCGTCAACTATATAAGCCGAGTGATAGCGCGCGCGTGCTCCTATAATAAACAGACTTTTGGAGCGAATAGAGGTGACGACTGGAAGGTATTTGTTGTAGGTACATACAATATGTTCTACTACCCGTGCGAAGCCGGGGTGGGTCGCTAGTTTCTAACAACACAGGCACTGAATGCAGCTTCTTTCCACTTCAGTGTATATTTTTTATCATTTAATATACGCCACGAGTATAATGGCTATACTTCTGTTCCTAGATACCACAGAATACTCATTGATGTGTTGTGTGCACAGCAATTACAATCTCACCAATGCGTGTGTTGGGTAGCGTCAAAAATGGCATTTACTTGAAAGTAAAAATTATGTATTGTTCACCACATAAAAGAACCAATTACAAATATTACAAAGTTTGGAGGCAAATACCATAGCAGCGCTTACATTAATATTGTCACGGAATCTGGACTCGATTAATCCTGTATTTCTAAACTAACACTTTATTTAAAAGCACAAGAGCACAAGTGCTGGTATGCACTAAATAACTACTATACTCCGATCACCGAATAGATGGAGAAGTCATCACGTGAATTGTATGCATCTTGCATGTTATCGTATTTGATGCTGTTTATTCAAGTTCGACTTAATATTTATAATAAGTTTTTGACTACTGAACAATTAACTAAAAAAAATGAAATAATTATGGTTTAAAAATTACGCGAAGAACACGCATCATGATCACTCCATCTGTTCGATGATCAGAGTATAGTTCAATTTAATACTATATTATAACAGTATAATTAAGTTAACCACTATTTAAAACACTGCACTTCACTATTGCAGTTATTTTATATCATTGGATCGCCTTGCACATTTGCTTCACCGTTTTACAAATCGGCCTGGCTCGCACGTCCTCAGTCCTCGCATTGGCTTATATACTACTCTACGAATAGTGTAGAGCCATCTTCCTGTTTCGCATTAAACTTTTCCGAAGATAGGAAAACAAAAACATGCTGGAAATTGCTTGAACGTGTGTGGTTGCCTAATTCTACATTCCACATCATAAATCTGAGCCTGTTATTATACCTTACCATATCATTCAAATCTCATTTGATAACGTCAAAACAGAACAATAATAAGTTGCCCTTGATTGGACACCCAATTAAACCTATGCATAGACAGTGATGAGGAAAAGATGCAACTGTTTAAAGATTAAACAAGGATTTCTCAAACTGTGATTTGTGACACACTTAGGCATCATTTCTGCGACAGCTTTAAAAGGAAAAAAATAATCAGAACCCAAACACATGTCAATCTAATCCATCCGTCAGATATCAGTATTTAATTCCATAAATAAGCCTGTATGTAAAAGGATTGCTTGATTCTCCATGCCTACAAGCCATATTAGCTACCATCTAGGACAAATCCGAAATGAATCTGATGCTTAGGAACCGAGATCTCAATATCCGCGGTCGGGCGGACGGATCAACCGATACCAAATCGAGCATATACCACTTTTAATGTATCACGCTAATAGAAAATTGGAAGTACATCAGCAAGGCGGGAGTGCTTGTTTACCGACATTAGGAAAAGTGGTGGGAAGGTGCAATGACAGTTGACGATGGTGCATGGCATATAGCAAAATATCAATTGTTTTGTTAACAGTTGTCATTTAATGGTGACTTGTTGTTTGCTTTTACCACGGTCTATATTTACCCTTATTATTAAATGCTCCATAAAATTGTTTATAAATAACACAATTAAATTGCTTTAAATGGACAAAAAATTTAAAAAAAGTCAAAGTAATGTAAGGCGCGTTGTTTTCAAGCAATGATAGCGTCTGCGGATTTATTATGATTTTTTTTCGTTCTGATCAATGGTCTTTCATACGAACGAGTCTAAACTCGTTTTCTGCAACTAACAATAAGCTTTCAACTGACATTCGGCCCCATTTGTTTTAAATATCAAGCCGTTTAAAATGGTCAAGTTCGAACGCCCTTATTTGACATATGACAGCTAAAGGTTAGACGGTTTATAAATGCAGATTCATGCAGCCGAGTAGTAAAGTGGGGTTATTAAAATAGCAGGTTATTGTGCTCCCAACTGTAACTGTATGACGATCCTACATACTGTAACAATGGGTGAGTAAACATTTTCATTCTTGTTTGCACTTGCAACACCATGAGTTTCTTTAAGGACAGAGCCGTCGAAATTACGGTCGTTAATATCAACCGTTTCCCGTACATAACTTCACTTGGTAGCTCTTTACTCGTTTACTACCTTTATTATTTAAATCTGTAACATTTCTTTTACGCAAACTATGTAAAACAACCGACTGAAATCCATTTGGAATTATAAATAAGGCTCGTTTTTGTAATGGAATACACTTTTCAGATTTAATTGTATCGCCCTCTAAACCTAAATCAACGCTTTCGTATCCCCAATTACAAAACAACCAAGAGGCACGTGTTGTCGCCTTGAGAAACTTACCAAGCCTAACAATTGTTAAAATTTACTATAAAATAGTAAAAGTTTAACAGATACAGCAGTAAATGCTACATTCGATTTGCCCACCATGCAGCAAGAAGACAGTGGGGAAAAAACCAAAAGAAATAAGGATGTTCTCCACTGCAATATCAACTGATGATGTGCATGGAGTTGTATTGCTAATGATTGATTCATGTTGATACCTGTCCCTTCCAAAAAGCAGTTTGCATTCAGCTGACGCAATAGTTGAAACCGGTAGATCACACACAACCTCACGATTTCTTAAACCGGGTCCTGTAAGCATCTAATACTAATTAAAAATAAATAATATATCATCACTATTATTATTATCTAAAGCTAATAGCGACCAATGCATCCCTAAAGCCTGATAATTTGGTACCGTTTATAATCGCTTTTTTATGAACAAGCAGGTTAAACATATTGGTACAGTTGTATGTCCTGAACTGGACTATATGGACTTGAGACATCTTGGCTTCCAACAAGATGTTGCTACATGTCATATATCAAGCAATACAATTCTGCCATTGGATGAGAAATTGATAGATCGCATTATTTCAAGCAACTGAATATGTACATCAACTATTTAGACCCCTAGATGGCGTGATTCGCCACTGTTGGACTTTTACCTATATGAGCATACTTAAAAAGGATAGAATTCAAGCTAATGATATATCAATGTTCATGTTCAAAATGCCATTGTCAGTTAAAATAATATTTTAATTCAAAATATTCAGATCCGATGCAAATGTAAGTTTTGTTTGTAAAACAACTATATTTTTCAGTAGGTTTTTTGATACAGGTGTTGCTCTTAATCTATCATCTTTATTTTCAAATTCCACAGCCTAACTTTTGTAATTAATTAACACCACTAATAAAGTTTCTTTTAGTAAACGGGAATTATTACTAAAACAAGACTTACTTACAAGTTACCAATGAAATTTCACAAATCGAATTCACAAATGTGTTTTCCTCGACGTAAAATCTAGACAAGCACTATCGCACAATTGCAAATTTAAATTGGTGTGTAGTAGTTATATCTGAAATAAATTACTTTCGCTGACATTCGCATCTGCTTAGTTCTCTGTAATTTGTAATTTGCGGTTTTATGGGTTTTGTTGCCAATCTAGATAATCGTTCCCCCGAGGGAGTGATGTGATTGACGCAACTATCGCTTCCACAGATACATATTTTTTTCTGGAAATTTTAAAACAGTTATAACTGAAAGGCAAATTATTAATATTATTATTACGTGTAGCCAATAATCAAATCCTTTAAATATTATACCTGCAAAAGTGGAAAAATTATCTCAATGCAATAAAAAATTAATTTTAATTGACATGGTTTCTTATTATAGATACATCTATGTAAACGTATTTCTATATTTGCAAATTGATTTTGTATGTATTAATTCATCTAAGTAACTTTTCAAAGCGCTATCAACTACGTTATCTAAAATGACGTCATGGCTATTTCTGGAGTACGCTTTAGTACTCATTCGTTTAACGGAAGTTCAATGCAGCGATTTAGTAATGCTGCCTTGTAATGACGTATCACTATCCAAACAAGAACTGTACAGTTCATTTTGTTTCATCCAAGAAACATTGGGGTTGCTATCCTTGTTTGTTCGTCGGCCGTGAAGTATACTAATGTCATTCCGCCTGCGGCAAAGTTCGTTAGAGCGCCTTTCGAAAGATCAACCTCATTTGGGGAAGTTCGAAAGACACTTTATGAGATGCATTCGCTACATAACAGAAATAGGCCACATGCCAGTTGAGAATACACAACTTAATTTTTACTTGTATTTGGCAATATCATCCCAAGGGCGTGAAGTAACTCGATTTGTCCTTTACCCGTGTCAGCGTGTTTCGTTGTGTTTCGTCGTGTTTTATGTATGGGTCTAATGCTGAAGTTGTTTGGAAACAGCGGTACGATTTTAAACAGATTTGTCAGGGAATTGATAATGCAACCAAGGAGAGGGTTGGCTGGCCGACGAAACAAAGGCTTAACAAAAGCGGATTGCGCTCTAGGAAGAACCCTTCCTTTAAATTACGGCTTCAACACCCACTTCTGATTACATCTTAACCGACAAACTTAATATGATTCTCCTCCGGCACTGTTCATTAAAATTTGGAACAAAGTTAAAATTAATAAATAAATCGTCAAGATCAGTTGGGTACACATTGTTTTTAATATCCTAGTCTACCTCCACTATGCTGATGAATTAATCTTTATACTTATAGTTTGGCAGGCTTCATAATATATAAGTTTTCTACAAATAAAAGAGGACCTCGTTTATACAAGATATTTACAATGAATTAAATAGATTGTTGAGTATTTCGCCAGATAAAACTTTTTTGTTCTGATTATACAGGATGGAATTGAGGACAATAAATAAATGTAAAAAAAAACAGAACACAAAGTTATCGACATGTACTTCAATCATAGACAAAAATAAATTAGTTCCGAATTTTTAAGCACATTGAAGCAAATCCATTGTTTTGATAAAATCCATTAACTTACTCTATACCTACTTAAGATCCCAATAATATCATCTAAATTTACTACCATAAACAATAAAGTATCGCACCGCAACGAATAAAGAAGCAATGTAGAAACGTACAAATAACTAACGCAACAATAACAAGTTTGAGACAACGTTGTGTTGTTTTTTGAATCGAAATATTCGCTACCTCTTAATGTAACTGACACCATGTTACACGTACTTTCTTACTATAATAATTTCAGACAGCAGGATAATCATTGGACTAAACGTAGGTATGCAGTATGAACCCATGTAGTTTTGTGCATGTTCTAATTAATAAAACAAAAGCTCAAATTCTAAAGGTGCTTATGATTTGTAGTTAATTTTAGAACAATAAAAATGCAGCTATTTCTTCCATAACATTGTAATAGTTGCTATAGTTGTTCCTGTACCTACAAATATCCACGGCACTTGTCCATATTGTGGAAAAAACTTTATAGTGTTTTCAGATCTTTTAGATAAAAATAAGCAACTGACTTATTTCAGTTCGAGTTTTATAGGCACCGCCCAATTCAGCATTCAGAGTAGCTCAACACATTAGATTAAAGAGCTTCATTCCTAGACTGTTCAAGATTGCTGGCTGCATGGATTGTATCATGCGTACAGTGTAGATATTGTGCCTTGAAAATCGATCACATTTAGTCAAATTTAAAGTATAAGCTAGTTTTCTAGCATTGCGCAGCCCGATGTTATCTGTAAGCTCCATTCTAGAACCACTATTTTTGATTTGTAACATGGTTTTAAAGCGGATTTCACACAGGTAGAAAATCCTATTTAAAAACAACATACACTTATATTATTACTACATTCTTTTGGAGTCAAATGACAAAACTCCAAAAGAATGTAGTAAAATTATTAAGACTTACCATCAAAGCCAATGTTCAATAAAGGTAAGTTAGCGTGAATTACATGCACATTATGTTACTGTAAACAGGGTTCGAAAAGTTCTAGTTCCAACAAGAAAGAGCTATATTGCCAACGAAACCATCATATTGCAAGAGTGTTTTAGTGATGTTATTTCAAGAAATGGTCCTGTCAGTTTTCTAGCATGGTCTTGTGATTCGACGCCATGCGACTTCTACCTGGGGGGTTATTTAAAGTATAAGGTCTACGCTAATAATCCCAGAACAATTGAGGAGTCAAAAATTAGTATAAGAAATGGTATTCAAGAAATACCGGCCAGAACGTGTGAAAATGTGATGATAACTTGGACTGATCGGATGCTCTATTGTGAACAGTCATGATGCATATTTGAGCAACATTATTTTTAAATCATAGTTGTAATTAGATATTCTTTCAAATGCTATTTTTCATTTTTAAAAATCACCCTTTATTACTAATAAAAATATTCTGTTCACATCATGAGATATAGTAACGACAGTACAATTTACATCAGTTTAGATACATTATATGTATTTTGAATAATAATTATGTTGAAAATATCCTTTACTTTTGATACTTTCTGTCAGTGCCGTGTAATGCAATATATTTTGGACTTTTAAAAACATACATTTATAGCTATTTATGGACGGCTACGTAACGCCTTATTTATTAGCCCCACTAGCTGCTCTATATACTGCGCCTACAGTTCAGTTTCATAGAGTTGCTTACAAGCAGGGTTGGCAAAAACATGTTTTTTTATAATTAAACAAAACAAACAGTTTTTTTAATTTAATCATGTTTAAATCGTTTTAAACATGTTTTTTTTTAATTTAGTTAAAAACATGTTTAAAACGTTTTAAACACTGTTTTAAACATAAACTGTCATGCAAATTTACTATACATAGTAATGAAAATAAATACGAGCAGATGGCGCGGAGCGTAGCAGTTGTCTAAAAATCCCTAGATGACTACAATTATCAGTTGTCATTTGTCTTTTTTGTTTACGCAACAATTTTAGTTATTATGAGTCGGTTTCCCTTTTCTATTTTAAGAGGGGCATTTACTTGGAGCGATCGGGCGGAAATGTAAATTATGCAACCCATATTACCAGCGGGACATGGGACGTAAGAGGGTAGCCGATAGGTTGACATCGCCCAAAGATCGTACGAGCAACAGACGGGCTAAACTAATATTCGGAAAATTGCTGACTGTAGGGTGTGCACAAAAAAGTAAGCATGATATTAGTAACTTACTATGATATTATACCAGGTTACTCAAAATATGGAATAACCCATTTATTTCTGTAAATATGAACTATATAACATTTCGTTCTAACTGCATGATTTCTGTAGGAACTTTTATAACAATTTTTCTTCCGCCTCCCCATTGCTTCGGCAGACAGCAAATTAATGTGAAAGAGCTTTTAACATTAAACTTGTCCCATGTAATTACTAATTAGACATACAATCTTAGAAATCCAGCCATATCGGAATAGATCGTATACCGCTCGATCATTCCCGACAGGATTGTATCTTAGCTTCACTGTTCTCTGGATACCACGCGACGGACCTGTTGGGGATGGGCATTCACATTCTGCTCTCGTGACGGACTCGTGCGAAAGGGTTTGCGGTTTTAGATTTTTTGAATGTTTTTACTCATTTATCATGCTCATGTTTTTTGGTAGTGTACAAAGAAATATGTAGCTACAACGTGGAGTTCGATTTTTCGTTTAGGTGCCTTAGTTTTCGAGAAATAGCTCGCCAAAAATACGCATTTTTAAGCAAAATATAACAACAAATATTTACATTACTGTACCAAATTCAGAAAAAACTCGAACTCTACGTTGTAGCTACATCTTTTGTCATTGCCATGTCGAAATTTTACTTCGAAAAAGTTTCGAATAACTCGGTAAAATGTAAAACGGTAGGTGCTTAAAATGACCCGATTCGCTTTAGGTAAACGCCCCTCTTAAACTAGAATCAACATTGTTCTTAAAATCCAGACCAATCACATACCCCAATTTAAGGTTACTGGGTTGATTTTAGCTAATATCAACTTTAACAAAGAGAATAGAAACCGACATTGTCTGTTTAAAAGTTTAAAGTTCAACAGTTACAATGGCGTAGTAGGAATGATGCAGTGTGGAATAACTGACAAAATTAAGGTGCAAAATGGTAGAATGCGAGCTCAATGCAAGAGGTGCAAAAAAGATATGGTTACACTAGTAAAAAAGTAAAAATGCTGTTATTTTTTTTATTCTCTATTTATTGTTTTTTATATTCCTAAGTTCTGATAACTATTTGTTTTTTTTGTACTAGAGATATAATTATCTAGTAAGTGTTGAATGAACCTCTTATTTATTGTTTTGTAATATTGGACCAGAAACACAAATTTTTCTGTTATGTTAAGTTTAAGACTTTTAAACAATGTAAACTGGTCCATTTTACTCTAAGTGGATATAAGAGTAATGTTTACTTCTACAATAAGTTTTGACGAAGTCTATCAAATCCACTATATTTAATGAATAGGCAAAGCGCTTTCAGCTGTAATTAGCCATCATCAGTCCCTCATTGTGTAAAAAAGATACAAAAGAATTTATAAACCTGACATTGTCAAAATCGAAACAAGCAATCTTGACTTCAAACAAACAAGTAGCCTGCATGCCAAAAGCACAAACATGAAATTAATGATCAAATAAAGAATTTAGAAAAGGACAACTAAAATTACAAAAATCATTCAAAATTGTAAAATTACCATTTTGCTCGCAATAAAGACAAAATTCCAGTTTTGAATCATTCGGGAGTTTATAGTTTTTCTTGTAACGATTGTAATTCTGTTTATATTGGTCAAAGCGGAAGATCCTTTTCAATTAGAGGCAACGAACACTTGAAACAATATGAAAAATATAAAAATACTGATATAGTTAATACAAATTCTTCATTAGCAAATCATTTATTATCGTTTAAACACATCACCTCTTTAAATAATTTAAATTCTTTACATGTCTGTAATAAATCCTCAAAATTAAATTTTCTAGAAATTCTTGAAATATTGCGACGCCGTTTTTTTCTACCAATCGATGTTACAACCTATGGTGTCAACCCAGATGTTCCAATGTAGTCCGCGTCCCGCCGCTGCAGTCGGAGAGTAGGGGGGGTTCCAATATTTTTAACGATAACTATAGGCGCCACAAAATTTTACAAATCCACAGCGGACTACTCAGACGAAAATTTTGAAAAGCTACGATAGAAATCAAACACCAAAGCTCGGGTAGAAGCGTAGTTTAATTAACGAAAACTATGAGAGGTACAAGTAATGATAAAGAAAGAATAAAGTTTGAACCTCAATTAGTTACTTAAGATAGATTGGACTTAAACGACTAAGATAAGAGAATTTCGAACATATAACCAAAATGACACTTAACAATCAACATTAACCCTTCCCAATGAGCACCACAACTATGTGCCCGGTCACCGAGTACCAGTAAATAACTAGAAAATCTGTGAATCGCCCCTGTTAATTTCCGCACTGGCCAGCGCTTCGCATTAACGAGTGACGCAACAAAAACGAACGACGAACGAAAAATCGTCACAAACGATCGACAATATCGGTGATAACCGCGAGCAATAGCCCTGTGGCGTTACAGATAATTTAAAATAATAAATGGAATCGAACTGAAGGTTCGATTGTGAAAGAAGGGTGATGGGACAAGCTATATACTCAAATTCACTAGCTGAAGGCTCCTACGGCAATGTATATATGAGCTGAAGGCTCGCACAAGTTATTCAAAACAATTACAAGAGCTGAGGGCTCATACAAGTTATTCAAAACAATTACAAGAGCGGAGGGCTCATACAACAAGTTTTTCCGTTGACGGACAGCTAAATAACCTCAATGTTTACAACGGTTCAAGCAATCACTACCGAGATGGAATCTACACCGCGGATTCTGCGCTCCGACTTAAGGGTCAACGACCTCCTACTTAAAATTTAAGCTTATCTGCGCTCTCCTGCTGGTTGGGGTCCCACATGTACGGTCCTCCACACCAAGGGTCGCCAGCTACTAGGGTTGAATCTTCCTAACCGGAAGGATGGCAGCGCAAATTCCCAAATCCAATCCCAAGTGATCAGTCCCAACTCTACGATTCTCAACTTCTCCAATCTTCAAAAGCTATCCAGACAGGAATAAGGCCCAGATGTCAATCACACGAACGAAGGCGAAGCGATAGCAATATCGATAAGTATACGATAAGATAAGATGAGAACCGAAAAGGAAAGAAAATAAAAGAGCCCTAAAATATTAAGGAGGGTATTAATACTCGTTCGATTAATTAGTATTTTACTCACTATAGTTGGTGTGCGGCTCTGATTGCAGAAATATTCGTGGCAAATCTTGTCGATAACCCAAAATCCCAAAATGGTCACGTGTGGATGTTCAATAATGCAAAATCAACCATTCAGCCAATTCCAAAAGCCCAACTTACATCCACCAGTCTAATTGAAGATTTTCCAAGCGGATCCCACTATGGTAACCAATCGATGGTCTATTTACTTAGAAAAAATCTTCCCAAAAATCGACAATACCACGTTCTCACATTCAATTCGCAACAGGTCAAAATGCCAAAAGGAAAGAGGAAATTCTTTCCGCTGTCAAGTGACTCGCTCAGAATCTACGCGCAAGCGTTAGGCTTAACGACGGAAGTGTCTGCAGTACCGATGTAATGGTTTCAGGTTCACTGTGTACAACGAGAAGCCTACGCGCCAGGCGTGAGCGACTGACAAAATATGAATGTTACAATCCCCCCTTCACCTAGAAAGAGGTAAATTTCCTCAAATTTACCGAGCGAGTAAGCTTACGAGCTATCAAAACCCCATTAGTGTCAACAATTCCAAGATAAAACCTTGCCAACCAACATTTCAACATGAGCAATTTCCAATAAACAACAAGGATGGAAAGGAAGGCGATTCCAAAGAGAAAAAAGGTTCAAAACACAACGGTAGACGTCCAAGGCAATTCTTCAATATTACGTGGAATTCACCGCAGTAATCTCGCTGTCACAATTCCGCATCAAGCGACTATATTCAAGCAACAAATCAAATCAATAAGCCAGAATATTATAAATGTGAGGGCAGGAAAGGTACTACAATAACCATCAATCATTGCCACCCACAAAAACAGCGAAGAAACTACTAGCGAATAACCACGCCAAGCAACAAGAGTTACTCAACAAGTCAAAGCTATCTAGGCAAGATTATAAGTCTAGAGTACAATATCGACGTTATACCGAGTGCAAACACAAAAACAGTCACAAAAGGTGGTATTCGAGAACCAACAAATTAAGGTCTCGCCGAGGTGGTAAGCGAGAGCCGATATACAAGATCTCAAATAAGGTTCAACTAAGGTCTCGCCGGTGTTATGTACGATAGCCAACATACTAGGTCTCGCCAAGGTGGTAAGCGAGAGCCAACACACTAGGTCTCGCCGAGGTGGTAAGCGAGAGCCGTGGCCCCAACCAACGCCACGAGCGGTAGCGCGCTTCCAATATACAACTAACGCTCCCCCCCCAAAAAAAATATACGAAGTACATATGCAAATCTTAAAGGAAACAATCGAATCAGAAATACGAGCTTTTTCTCCTCATCCACACGCAGGGAAAACACCAACAAATTTCGCTGTAGTAAATCCGCCAAAGGCGACAATGTCCAAGCCATCAATCAACCAAATCAACAATCCAACTAGGCAAGGGCAACCAATAGGGTTGTGACCATCAAATCCACAAATGTGTAAGTTCACAACTCAAAAAAAATGACCACACCCATACAGCGACAAGCAATCACAACAATTTCCCTACAGTAACCAAGAGGAACGGCTCGCAATTCTTCAAGTCACCAATAGTGCACACTTGCGACAATACAGCAGACAAGAGAAAATCAATCATACGTAAAGGAAGGCAAAATCAGAACCGAGATGTGAACTAGTCCGAGGGTTCATCCCTCGTATACGGTTTTAGATCTTGTACGTGCCAGGTACCTACGCTATGTTCGTTTGCATCAACCAATTCATAAGTCAAATATCCAGTTTTCCTACGTATGCGGAACGGTCCTATATACTTCGGTGCTAATTTCGCCGAGAATTGTCTCGCCATATCAGAAACAACCTTATTCCGTTTCCAAACTAATTGTCCCACATCATACTGAACCATACGGCGTCTCAAATTATAATGTTTTTATTACATTCGTGCGCTAGTTGTAATTTACGCTTAATTTCTGCAAACATCTTTTGAAATCCTGCCACCCTACTATCCACACTATCAGATTCCACATTCATATAATTTTCATCATGCATACTACCCGAACCAATATAATTTCTCCCAAAATTCACGAAAAACGGAGAATGACCCAATACTTCATGCCTCGAAGTTCTAATAGCACAAGCAATGGCGGCTAAATTTTCATCCCAAGTTTTGTGATTCCTGCTTATGTAAGAAGAAATCATGGTTTTAACAGTGCGATTGGTTCTTTCAGTAGGGTTGGCTCTAGGATAGTAATTCGCGTTGTAGAGAATTTTGGTCTGATATTTGTCACACATTTTCTTAAATACCGTACTTTTCATTTGAACGCCATTATCACAAATTAATGTTTTTGGAACACCATAAACAAGGAATAAGTCGTTTTCAACATGTCGAGCCAATATCTTAGCAGTAGCAGTGCGAACAGGGAAAATAAGAACATACTTGGAAAAATAGTCAGTCACCACAATAGCAAAACGATATCCTCGTGGGGAACGAGGAAATGGGCCTATAAAATCAAGACTAACCGTCTCCCAAGGATGATCAACCCTAGGTCTTTCACCCATCTGACCGGCAGGAAGTTTCTGCTCTACTTTATGCTGTGCACAAACAATACAATTTCTAATATAACGAGCAACATCCGACAACATTTTTGGCCAATAATACAGCTCATGCAATTTCCAATAAGTTTTACTAACACCCAAATGACCAGATGTGACGCTATCATGACAACCCAAAAGCAAAGACTTCCTTTTATTCTTAGGAACAACAATTTTCCACTCACAATTACCACCACGTAGTTCTGGAATTTTACACTTCACAAACTTAAACAATCTGCCGTCTTCAACACGCCAAGCGGGATATCGATCAGGTCTTTCCGAAACAAGTTGCAACATTTTGCGATACCATTTATCATCAACTTCACCCATATCCGAAGCTGCTACCGAATCTACTACAGGAACAGAACGCGACAGAAAATCTGGCACCACATGGTCCTTCCCCTTTCGATGAACTATAACAAAATCAAAACCCTGCATTCTGACAGTCCAGCGAGCCAATCGGCCCGTAGGATTTTTCAGACGATCCAACCAAAGCAATGAATGATGGTCAGTAACTACCGTGAACTTGATACCATCCAAGTAGGGACGAAGTTTTTCCATTGCCCAAATTACAGCTAAACATTCGCGTTCGGTTGTAGTATACGCCCTCTCCTGACGAGTTAGAGATCTCGAAAGAAATGCAATAACCTTCTCACCATCGTCAAATTCCTGTGTTAGAACGGCTCCAATACCAAATGCCGAAGCATCAGTTTGCAAGGTGAAGGGTCTACTAAAATCAGGACAAGTTAGTATCGGTGCACTAACTAAATGCTGTTTAATAGCATTAAAAGCATGTTCACATTCCGGTGTAAAGTTGAATTTTCTATTTTTCTTTGTAAGGTCACAAAGAGGAGCAACAATAGTGGCAAAATTCGGAACAAATCTTCTGTACCAACTAGCCATACCGAACGAACCTCTCTCACATTTCTAGGTACCGGTACATTCAAAATGGCTTCCACCTTTTTAGGATCCACATGAAGGCCATTCTTATCGACAACATAACCAAGATAAGCAATTTCCGAACGGCAAAAATGACATTTTTCCCTATTCAAGGTAAAACCCGCATTAATCAAGCGATCAAAGACTTTACGCAACAATTCCAAATGAGTTTCAAAGTCACTTGAAATGAGAACAATGTCATCCAGATAAACAAAACAAGATCTTCAAGATCAGCACCCAAAACCCTATCAATGAGCCTCTGAAATGTAGCAGGAGCATTAGTAAGTCCATAAGGCATTCGCTTGAATGATATAAGCCCATACCAGGTACAGTAAACGCTGTCTTCTCACGAGAACTCTCCGCAATAGGCACCTGCCAGTAGGCACTCCTAACATCAAGTGAAGTCAGATAACGTGCACCTCTCAAACGATCTAGAACTGAAGAAATATATGGCAGTGGGTAAGCATCACGCTTGGTGACAGCATTAAGTTTTCGAAAATCAACACAGAAGCGTTGCGTACCATCTTTCTTGGGAACTAAGATCACGGGAGAAGACCAAGGACTCATAGAAGGTTCAATCACATCATCTGCCAACATCTTCCTCACTTCGCACTCCAATAACTGTTGTTTGACAGGAGATACAGGATAATATCGCTGCTTGATGGGTTTTTGCATCAGTCAGTATCTCGTGCTGTACAAGGTTAGTAACACCCAAGGAGTCTCCCATACGCTTAAACTGTTCAATTAAGAAATTTTCCCAAAAGTCAATTGATGCTCAAACACTAAGGTCCCTAACATCACTTATACCACAAATCTGAGGGGCAACACAATCACTACCAAAATGCCATTCATTCCTACGCAAATCAGGAACAATAGCCATTTCCCGAAAAAAATCCACACCCAAAATCAGTTGATGCGGCAATGAAGGGACACAACAAGCAACTCCACCAATTTGACTCTCCCATAAGCGATACAGGTACCATAAGAGTTCCAAGAGCCTGACAATGTTCACCATTGGCAACCGTACACGAAGTATTACTAAGTTTTAACTGCAACCCTAACTTCTGCAAAATATTCCACCCAGGTCCACCCACAATTGTACTACTAGCACCAGAATCTAAAAGGCCTAACAATCGACAACCAAAAATATCTATTTCCAAATATGGCCTATGATCATTTTCTGCATGCTGCAATATATAATCCAATAAAATTTTAGAACTACAAGGAACCGAACTTTTACAATTATCTGAGGTGGCAGGTCGGTCCTTCAGCACCTCTGTTGGCAAGTTTTCCGAACTACGATTACATTGCGGGCAAGTTCGTACAGTTACTCCAGGCTTTTGACATCTATAACAATGTTTATTGAGAGGCGAACGACACTCACGAGCAAGGTGACCTAATTGTTTACAATTAAAGCAAGTTACATTAGCATTGGAAGAACGCGGTGCTTCTACAACTACTTCATTAATTGGAACCTTAGGTATAAACGAGGCACAAGCCAATTCAGGTTCAACCGCAGCTACATTCGGTCTTCGTATAGGTGGTTGGTAACTCTCAGCGCGATACTTTTTGACTTCTAATTGCAAACATTCCCTCTCTAATTGTTCAAGAGACTACTACAGGCAGGTTCATAACATAAAATGGTGCCAAGTTTTTCAATATGATATCCAACTGGACATCAGCTTGAATATTTGCCATATCGGGCGAACAAGGTGGACATCGAAGCTAAATATTCAACAATAGATTCTCGTTTGGGCCTTGTACTCGACTCAAATCTCTTGGAATAATCGAGCATGATAATCAGGGGGCAAATAGTGCCGCAACAACAATTCAGACAGATCCTTCCAACACGTACAACGATTAGCAACAGAACGATACCAAATCAAGGCTTTCCCTTCAAATAAATCAATGGCCGATGCAAACAATTCTTCCACTGATAATCCACGTGCAACACGCAGTTCCTCCACCCTTTCCAAGAAATGATTAACAGAATTTTCTTAAGGTCACCTGAAAATTTCAAATTCCATTTGTAAACTGGTTGAGATTGATGACCACTCCTATGCTGTACCACTGAAGTCTCCTCTACAGGTTCTTCATTATCATCAGAGTCCTCCGCAACACTACCTAAGCGAGTACTATGTGCATGCAGTGAAACACTCAAGTCAGGTTCATTCTTCAAACGAGTTGAACGCTCTAAAGAATCCATCAAGGTCGTAATTTTTGCTAACCATTGACTTCGAGCTTTTAATACTTCTGCAGTGGCATTTTTTACAGGGAATCTATTAACTCGACCTAAAAGATGGGCTATTCGAGCACTCAACCGTTTGTAACCACTATCAGTTTTACCAGAGAAATTTCTTATTTCTTCCTCAACAGGCACACAACAACTCTGCACACCCTCAACCTCAGTTTGCAAATTAAAAGTATAAGGGGGATAAGTAATGGAAGATCGATCTATGTTCTCCATCCTTAACAAGGAACGCAAACAACCACGCATGCCCTGTACAGTCATATCAGTAGGGTCAGCACCACGATAAAGAAGTTCATACTGCAATTCCTCCTTACGCAAATATTCAGGAACAATCTTACACTCCATAATGAATGACAAGGCAAATCAAAAATATATCCAAAAGTGCAAGACCAAACAATTTCAAAGTCAATAAAAAAAAATTCAAGGCAATAATAGAACAACGTGACCTATAAGCAATATGTTAACAAAGCAATTCCAAAAAAATAGCATATAGCAAAGAAAAATGTCAATTGGAAGCTTGGAGAAGAGAGAAAAAAAATAGACAATAGCGATCACGAAAATATGAAAACAAGGCCCCACGTTGGGGCGCCAATTTGCGACGCCGTTTTTTCTACCAAACGATGTTACTAACCTATGGTGTCAACCCAGATGTTCCAATGTAGTCCGCGTCCCGCCGCTGCAGTCGGAGAGTAGGGGGGTTCCAATATTTTTAACGATAACTATAGGCGCCACAAAATTTTACAATTCCACAGCGGACTACTCAGACGACGAAAATTTTGAAAAGCTACGATGGAAATCAAACACCAAAGCTCGGGTAGAAGCGTAGTTTAATTAACGAAAACTATGAGAGGTACAAGTAATGATAAAGAAAGAATAAAGTTTGAACCTCAATTAGTTACTTAAGATAGATCGAACTTAAACGACTAATATAGAGAATTTCGAACATATAACCAAAATGACACTTAACAATCAAAATTAACCCTTCCCAATGAGCACCACAACTATGTGCCCGGTCACCGAGTACCAGTAAATAACTAGAAAATCTGTGAATCGCCCCTGTTAATTTCCGCACTGGCCAGCGCTTCGCATTAACGAGTGACGCAAACAAAAACGAACGACGAACGAAAAATCGTCACAAACGATCGAACAATATCGGTGATACCCGCGAGCAATAGCCCTGTGGCGTTACAGATAATTTAAAATAATAAATGGAATCGAACTGAAGGTTCTATTGTGAAAGAAGGGTGATGGGACAAGCTATATACTCAAATTCACTAGCTGAAGGCTCCTACGGCAATGTATATATGAGCTGAAGGCTCGCACAAGTTAAACAAAACAAATACAAGAGCTGACGGCTCATACAAGTTATTCAAACAATTACAAGAGCGGAGGGCTCATACAACAAGTTTTTCCGTTGACGGACAGCTTAAATAACCTCAATGTTTACAACGGTTCAAGCAATCACCACCGAGATGGAATCTACACCGCGGATTCTGCGCTCCGACTTAAGGGTCAACGACCTCCTACTTAAAATTTAAGCTTATCTGCGCTCTCCTGCTGGTTGGGGTCCCACATGTACGGTC